>JAPKLX010002290.1:0-14153 GCA_026898415.1 Leonotis leonurus
GGGGGGGGGGATACACCAAATACTAACTTTTCAGTTTTACTTGACAATTTATAAGAGAGTTCAAGCTATTCTATAAGAGAAATTGCTTAGTAGTGACTAAACAGATCGATATGCAGATCAACAGCTGATTTAGTCCAAACAGATTACTCTCTTAGTGAAAACACTTAGTAGATAATAAGAGTGATCTTATTACTTTCTGAGTGTAGAGTGAGTGCGGAATAATGGTGGATCAGTGATTGCTCTTGTTTAGAAAACCTTAAGTATTTACCAAATTGATAAAGGAGATTGATTGAGATGCAGATGGATGATAGTGTAGAGAGTTAGAGTAATAAACAACAGAAATTAAAAATACAGGAAAAAGCACACAGACGTTTAACGTGGTTCGGGAAATCCCTACATCCACGATCTGGTCATAACTAAACTAAATTATCCACTACTAGGATACTCTGCTTCTTTATACTCGTGGAGAACGAGTCACAAGTATCAATCAAAGCTAGAGAGATACTTATGCACGAGTTAAGGGTCGTGTCCCTTTACAACAGATTACCTCTACGTTACCACTAGAGAACTACTAGCTAGCAGGGTGATCTCCTTTGTCTCGATAAGACAGACTTGAATCGAGATGATTGGTGTGATGTATAATCACAAGGTGTTGAAGCTCTAAGTCTGGAATGCAGATTGCTTGGAAGAATAATAGCAGTGTAGTTCGCGTGTGTGTTCTCTCTGTTTCCAGATTTTTGTCTTCAACTATATAGGCATTGAATTTGAAATTCTAGCCGTTGTTGATTGGCATGAGATAGATGGTATATTGCCAATCAATGGTTTCCATCATATCTGTTCTTGCCATATAGGAAAGGTTGACTCAATCTTTAATTTATGGAAAGCAGATTGCTAACGGTCTCTTTCCTTATATATGTTTAATCGAAGATCTTCTTTCCAATCCCTGTTGGATGGACTTTGATCTTGAAGTGGCAAGTGTATATGATGTGTAGGATGATGTCAGCTGATGGATTGATGACTCAATCGTTCTGGTTCATCGCTGTAGGCATCGATCTGGTCATCGATCTAGTCGCTGTCTGTTACAGCAGATCAATTCTTCTTTGGCATAAAACCTTGACTTTCATCCTATTCTAAGTTGAGATTAACCTCTATAGGAATATTTCCTTTACACTTTAAGTCATCTCCTAATCTGTTCAATAGCAGAATTCACCTTATCTCTAGTGATCTGGTTTTACATGAAGAACAGATTAAGCTCTAAACTAGCTAAGTGTGTTTCGAAGAACCATCATTAACACTAAAACCTTAGGGTTCCCAACAAAAAATAACAAAGGCTAAAATAAAATACAATACATAATTAAATATTAAATAACAAAATACAAATAAAATTAAATCAAATTACATGAAATAAAATAATTTGCTTTAAATTCATCTCCATTTCTTCTTGATTGGTGTACACACTTTTTTGTGCATTTCTAGCTGCTCTTCATCCATATTTGATGTTTTTCGCATACAAATATCATAGTCATTCTTGTATTGGATTGTACTTGCAATTTCTGAAATATTCTTGCTCGTCTTTTCAAAATGTTCAATGATTTCATTGTAAGTTGGTTGAGTCATAGTTCTCTTTCCTTTCATCTTTTCCTTTTTCTTCGCCGCTTTCGGTCCCTCCAGACGATCACGAACAAACTCGCTTGTAATTTATTCTAGATTAGATGAGCTAATGTATGCACCTAAATCTGAATTCTTGCTTCTTTTTGAAGAATCAATATGGCCATCAACGGGGGAAAATTTTGGGCAATCTTTGAGAACATCCCAAACCTTTATATGTTAAAAGGCTTGTCATTTGAATGTCTTCTGAATTCATCATGAGAATACCTTAAGATATCAGCATCACTATGGCCGCTTGGCCGCATTGCATAACTGTCACGTCCCACCTTCACTAACTGTAGTAACGATGGGTATAACCGTGACTCGGGGATAAAATATAGAAATGGATAAGGGAAATGGGTAATAACTCGAAGGTGAATATATGATAAGTGCTTCAATAAATAAGGTTTCCTACACGAAATTCGGTACTGAGTATCTGATACCAAAATACATAAGTCATTGATCAAACGCCTGGAAATACCGAATACTGGAAAGAGTGTTCGCAGCGGAAATTGGATCATTTTCTAAGTCTACATGTATGAAGACATGTAAACCCCCAAGAGTTAATGCTAATTGAGTTCGACAAAACCATCGCTGAGCACTCCTCCTTGACATCACAGCTCAACCTGCACATTTATAAATACATGCAGGGCTGAGTACAAAAGTACTCAGTAGACACATGCCAAAATAGCATTCATACATATATAATTGTCATTGCCATCTCAAAGTGAAACATATGGATTTTATCTGATAGGATCTAAATTCTTTCTCGTTTAGTATTTCCTTCTTCCGTAACCTTAATCGTAATTAAGAGGAAGATACTCCTTATGAGTATATAATTTACTACATCTAAATAAAATGAAATAATATTTTATTATTTCATTAACTATTCTAATCCTTTGCTCGACTAATATTCGAGTACTCATAAATTTCTATACCATTTCTGTAGGATTTTAAATCAATCTATGATTTATTAAATCCGTAATAATTTCATTTGTTTTACCCATTTAATTTAATAATGGGTACTATAATTATTTTAAAATAATTTACTTGAAATAATTTAATCTCAAGCAAAATACTAATTAAAACTTTATAGGATAATATAAATTTTAATTAACATTCTTTAGAAATTTTAAGATTTAAATAACACTACTCATTCCTTCTCTTAAATATTTAGCCCAACATAAATAATTGTGTTGGCCCAATCTAAATTAATTATCTTAGCCCATTAGAAATTCTAGACTTGGCCCAAATAATACTTAACATTTCATCCTACAACATTACTAATCTGAGCTCATTCTTAACATAATTAGTTAAGCCCATTAGATTTTAAATCCAAGCCTGTTAACATTCTTGACATTGGCCCATTGCTTAACATTAATCAGCCCATTTGCTTAACATCAATCGGTCCAACTTATTTTAATTTGTACTCGGCCCAAAAACTATCCAACCCTAGTCTAATTCACACATAGACGCATCACTCTTATTCCACTCCCCCATCACAGACGCACAACCCTTCTTCATCTCCCTCACTCGTCCCCTTCTCTCTGTGCCCTAATTTCCCAGCCTCCCTTTCCATCTCTCGCCTCTCTCGGTCTCTCTCTCTCTGATTCGGTTTCTCCCAGCTACGGATGGCGCAAGGTTCGCCGGAGGGAAGCTGTCACTGGTGGTCGCCACTTCTAAGGTGGAATCCTTCATCTCTCTCTACATTTCCTTCAAGTTTATACATATATTTTCTTCTTTTACTCGATTTGGAATCTGCATGTTAAGTTCTAATTGTTTTCAAAAATTTTACAATCTTTCTAACTCCATCCCTTTGATTCTTCCTCTCCCGTTCGACTGCTTCTGGAGGAGGAACTCACCGGAGCTCCATCGCCATCTAAGGTAAGATCTCTCTTTCTCTCAATCTTTTCTAACTTCAATTCCATTTTAATTTCTGAAAATCTATACATCTCAAATTTTGATTTGATTTTGGTTTGAAACCTAATTCTAATTACTCTTAGTTTCCCTCTTTCTGAAATAAGGACGACGACTCTCGCCGCCTCCCTCTGTTCCCGGTCTGTCTCTCAGTCTCGGCGAGGAGCTCACTGGCGTTTCTGGTGGAAGGGCTGTTCGAAGAGAATCCCACTGGAGCTCCCCTATACTGCCGCCGAGCTTCTCACAGGTAGCCTCTAATCTTCTTTCTTTCTTATCAAATTTTATGTCTATGTGATTTAATTTCTAACTTTGA
Source organism: Leonotis leonurus (assembly GCA_026898415.1). Lineage (NCBI taxonomy): Eukaryota > Viridiplantae > Streptophyta > Magnoliopsida > Lamiales > Lamiaceae > Leonotis > Leonotis leonurus. The sequence goes on from JAPKLX010002290.1 coordinate 3,878, forward strand.
ATTTGCATGTTAAACTAGTTGTTCTATGTATTTATTAACTGAATGAAATTGTGATGGGGTATTAGTTAGAATAAAAATTTTCAGTCTTGTTTATTCTTCTGCATTGTTCTATTCTGGATAGAGCTCTTCACTTGTCTCTCAAATGGTTCTAAGTCCAAATGCATCTATTGACTTGTGCCTCTTAAGTTTTAAATTGCTAAATCTTGAACTTAAGAGCATTAGAAGCTTTTAAATCTAACATACTAAATTGAATATGTTGCTATTTATTTCTGAAGATATGTTGTGGGAAGAAAATCTGAAATTTGTTCATTCAGAAAAGATTTCTAAATTCTAAGAGTATAAGTGTATGACTATGTTCTGAAGTATGAATATGTATCTCTTCTAAGTTCTGAAGCTGCAAGTTCTGAATGTATTCTGAATGTGTAATCTGCATATGTTCTTAATGTGTATGCCCTGAGTAAGTTCATTGTTTTCATACTTGAGTTCTAAAGTGATGGAAATAGTCTATAATTTACCTAAATTCAGTTTTATGATTTCTAAAACATAGTTAAAAGTAGAAGGTTTTGAAGACTTTTGTATGTAGCATTATATGTTCTTTGTTTCTAAACATGTCTTAGTTCTAAAGAAGATTTAAACCTTATTAAAAGAGTATTTAAAACTGAAAGTTGAGATCTTAGTTTACCTCAATGATTCCTTAAAATTCTGAGTTGGGATGGCTTCTTGTGTGGATGAAAACTTCTCCGGATGTGCTAAGTAGGGGTGAGGCAGATTTCTAAAGTATGTATGGGAGGGTTTCTAGTTGTTATATAGAATGGTTTTAAGTGTATGCAACGTTTAGTGTATGCAGAGACACTTGAGTGTTGCTTTACCTACAATCTTTGAATATTTGCATCTGTCAAATCTCTATTTCTAGTCCCAGTAAGTCTTGATGTTCTCCATTACTTTACTGAATCCTAATGTTATATTTTTACTAGTGTAAGGCTGACTTTTGAGACACAATAATACTATTAATATCCTTCTATTTAATGTGTAGAGATCTTTATTCTTTTGGTTGCAAGCTATGAAGATTACAGCTGATGTTTTACTGTCTCTATTCCATTCACCATCGAGAAGCATCCCAGCAACTCTTTCTTTCTCTCTCACTTTAGCCTAGTCTTTTAGGTTTTCCCTTTTGTTTAATAGCTTCTGTTTTACTGATTTATACAATATTATATTGATGGTTGAAGTGTATAATGTATCTTATCTCAAATCAGATTTTTTTTACTGAGAGTGTACAATTGCAGCCTGCAAATCTGCCGAGCAGATTTTGTGCAACTTGCTTCTCTTCCTTCCTTTGATTATTTATTTGCGTCTGAATGCAATCTGCCATTGGGCAGATTTGTTTTCTTTCCTTTGCCAACTTGCAATGTATGCGTGTATATATATATATAGGGCAGATTATGTAATGCAGGAAATTGCTACTTTAATACAACCTTATACACCCTTTTTATAAGGTATATCATATATATATATAGTTTGCAAGATTCTTACTGCATATATATAGTACTCATCAAGTGCAATTAAATAACATTTTACCATATCTAATATTTGATCAATACAAGGTAATATTGTATACTTAATATCACCTCCATATTTAATATGCTATTAATTAATTATATACAAACTTCCAAGAAGTATATAATTATTTTCTAATTGGCTTAAAAGTAACTTTTCAATTACTAACTTTCATTCAAAAATTTCCAATTAATTTATCAATTGATTATCTTATAATTTATGATTAACTTATAGCTAATTTATGGTATATGCGTCTCAAGAATTTATTTAGTTTCGTCTTTTTAAATAAACTCATTATCCAAACGAGCTCGCATAATTTCTATCATTACTATAATAATATAATGTGCACGAACAATAGCTACTAATATCGATTAGCTAATCGATATTTTAAGTTTTTATAACGAAAGTTTCTTATCCTGATTTTCAGTATATGATAACTACTAGTAGAATAGCGGGATATTACATTCTTCCCCTCTAAATAAAAATTTCGTCCCGAAATTTGTACTTTCTCATTAAATAACTCGGGATATTTCTCTTTCATCTTATCTTCAAGCTCCCAAGTAGCTTCTTCTTGTCCATGATGTTTTCACAATACTTTAACCAACTTGATTTACTTATTTCTAAGTTCTTGTACTTTCTGATTTAATATAGCTTCAGGTTTTTTTTTGTTTTTGTTTTTTTTTTTTCATATGTCAAGTCGGGTTTCAGAATCATCTCTTCGTGATGAATAACGTGTTTTGGGTCAAACACGTATTTTCTAAGTTGTGACACATGGAAAACGTTGTGAATGTTTCCAAAGCTCGGTGGTAATGCTAATCTATACGCCACTGGACCTATTCTTTCCAGAATTTCGTATGGTCTAATAAAACGGGGTCTCAGTTTGCCTTTAACACCAAATCTGATCATTCCCTTAGAAAGAGATATTTTTAAGAAAACCTTATCTCAAATTGTAGTCCGGTTCTACGAGTGTCAGCATAAGACTTCTGTCTATTCTGAACTTCATTGATTCTTTCTCTAATTTGTCTGACAATTTCAATCATCTCGCTGAATGAATCTGGGCCTACTATCGTTCTTTCACCTACTTCGTCCCAATAGAGTGGCGATCTACACTTTCTTCCGTATAGTGCTTCATATGGAGCCATCTCTATGGTCTCCTGATAGCTGTTGTTGTAGGCAAACTCGATAAATGGTAGTATCGCTTCCCAACTTCCACCTCTGTCGAAAACCACGGTTCTCAACACATCTTCTAGAGTTTGAATGGTTCCCTCCGATTGTCCATCAGTCTGAGGGTGGAACGCGGTACTAAAGTTCAACCTTGTGCCTAACTCCTTCTGAAGACTCATCCAGAATCTGGATGTAAACTTTGAGTTTCGGTCTGAGGTAATTGACACTGGTACGCCATGTAACCGTATGATCTCACGAACATACAACTGAGCTAACTTGTCTGACCCATAAGTTATCATTATAGGTACAAAGTGAGCACATTTTGTGAGACGATCTACGATTACCCAAATGGCAGTGTTTCCTCGTCTAGATTTGGGTAATCTGGTCACAAAATCCATAGCAATATGCGCCCATTTCCATTCCGGAATCTCTAGTGGTTGCAATTTGCCATAAGGTCGTTGATGTAGGGCCTTCACTTGCTGGCAATCTAAACATCTCTCTACGAATGATGCGATATCTCGCTTCATACCGTCCCACCAGAATTTCTTCTTCAAATCCTGGTACATCTTCGTACTCCCTGGGTGGGCGGTATACGGTGTATCATGTGCTTCGCTCATGATTTCCCGTTTGAGTTCTTCACTATGTGGGACGCATAGTCTTCCCTCAAAAGTGATAGCATTATCAGTTTCTTCGCGATAACCTGTAACATCATCCTTTCTCACTTTTAAACGTATCTTCTCAAATTTTTCATCATTCCTTTGAGCAGTTAAGATCCTACTTCTCAGTCAGGTTCTACTACCAAAGTGGCAAAAATTTCTTCCACTGTCTCAGGTGGTGGTAAAATTTCCAAGTTCATCTTCTCAAATTCCTTTACAAGTTCTCTCTCTTGGGTTAGAAGAAATGCAAGCTTTGAGGAAGTTTTACGACTTAAGGCATCAGCTACTACGTTAGCTTTTCCCGGGTGATAATTTATACCACAATCGTAATCCTTCACTAATTCGAGCCACCTTATCTGTCTCATGTTAAGGTCTTTTTGCTCGAAAAAGTACTTGGGACTCTTTTGATCAGTGAAAATTTCACACCGAACTCCGTAGAGGTGGTATCTCCAAATTTTTAGAGCGTGCACAACAGCAGCTAACTCCAGATCATGAGTTGGATAATTCAGTTCGTGTGGTCTTAGTTGTCGTGATGCATATGCTATGACTTTTCCTTCTTGCATCAAGATGCAACCTAATCCATTCTTAAATGCATCTGTGTAAACTACATACTCTTTGTTGGGTTCTGGGACTGCCAGTATCGGGGCGGTAGTCAACTTCTCTTTCAAAAGCTGAAAGTTGGAGTCACATTTCAGAGACCACTTGAACTTTATTCCCTTTCGTAGTTGTTGTGTTATTGGTCGTGCTATCTTGGAGAATCCTTCGATGAATCTCTTATAGTATCCAGCTAATCCTAAGAAACTTCTGATTTCATTAGGAGTCGATGGTGACTTCTATTCTCGTACAGTTTCTACTTTGATGTGTCCAAGAAAAATTACTTTACTAAGCCAAAATTCACACTTGTTGAATTTAGCATAGAACTTCTCATTTCTGAGGGTTTCTAAGGTGATTCTTAGATGTTTCTCATGTTCTTCTTCACTCTTCTAAGGTGAATTTAGCATAGAACATCATCTATAAAGACTAAGACAAACTTGTCGAGGTATGGGTGGAACACATGATTCATCAGGTCCATGAATACTGCGGGTGCATTGGTTAATCCGAAAGGCATCACTATAAACTCATAGTGACCGTACCAAGTTCGGAAAGCAGTCTTAGGAACATCTTCCTGTCGGATTTTCAGTTGGTGGTATCCTGATCTCAAATCTATCTTTGAGAAGACACATGCTCCTTTAAGTTGATCAAACAAGTCGTCAATCCTGGTTAAGGGATATCGGTTCTTGAGTGTCAACTTGTTCAAGCCTCTGTAGTCTATGCACATCCTCAGGGTTCCATCTTTCTTCTTGACGAGAAGCACAGGTACTCCCCAAGGTGATACATTAGGTCTGATGAAACCTAAGTCCAACAGTTCCTGGAGTTGTATCTTGAGTTCTTCTAACTCTTTAGGGGGCCATCCTATAAGGTGCTTTGGATATTGGAGTTGATCCTGGTTCCAGGTCTATTGTGAACTCTAGTTGCCTATCTGGTGGCAATCCTGGTAGTTCGTCTGGAATACATCTGGACATTCCTGTACAATGACTATATCTTCCAGCTTCGTTTCTTCTTTTACTTTTTCCTTCAAGTAAACCAAGTATGCTGAACCTCTTTTCCTTACTAGCTTCGTAGCTTACAATGCTGAGATAACTGCCTTCTTCCGGTTCCTGGTAATCCCGTGGAAGCTTGTGGGTTATGTTCCTGGGGTTTTGAAAGATATTTGTCTCTCGTTGTAAAGGATCGTGGCATAGTTTTCGGCTAGCCAATCCATTCATAAGATTATGTCCACGTCGTTCATTGAGATTACACTAAGGTTGTTTGCTAAAACCCTATGTGATCCTACATCCAAGCTTAAGTTAGAGCAAGAGAGTGTGAGAGTCGTAGTTCCTCCAAAAGTGAAGAAACTCTCATAGTTGTCTCTACTGGTTCTAGTTTTAGTCTTAAGTTCTCTACACATGCTTTAGCAATGAAAGAATGGGACGCTCCAGTATCAAACAAAATAGTTACTGGTGTATTGAGTAGGGTGCCCATACCTGTCAGGTTTCCCTGATTTCCTTCAGGCTGTTTCTGTTTCATCGCATAATCCCTTACTTGTCGTGGCTGTTTCTGATACTGGCGTTGTTGGTATTGAGGTGGTAGCGGTGGGGTGGGGGTAACTTCTGAGGTTGCTAACGTGTTTCGGACTGAGCTTGAATTGCACGGACATGTTGGTTCAACGCTGTCGGATTAGTCCTTGCGCATGTTCCCTACTCTCTAGTAGGACATTAGTTTGTGTTGGGAACCCTAAATTTAGTTTTGATGATGGTCCTTCGAAACACACTTAGCTGTGTTATAGTTTAAACTGTTCTAAAGTGTAAAACAGATCACTAGATGTAAAGTGTATCGTGTTATGGAATAGACTAGGAGATGACTTGATATGTAAAGAAAATATTCCTATAGAAGTCAATCTCAACTTAGTACAGGATGAAGGTCAAGAATTCACGCCAAAAGGAATCGATCTGCTGTAACAGACAGCGACCAGATCGATGTTTGCAGTGAGGCACCAGATCGATTGAGTCATCAATCTACCAGCTGTCATCATCCTACACATCATATACTCTTGCCACGTCAAGATTAAAAGTCCATCCAACTGGGATTGGAAAGAAGATCTTCGGCTAACACATAGAAGGAAAGAAACCGTTAGCAATCTTCTTTCCATAACTCAAAGATTGAGTCAACCTCTCCTATATGGCAAGAACAGATATGATGGAAACCATTGATTGGCAATATACCATCTATCTCACGCCAATCAACAACGGCTAGAATTTCGAATTCAATGCCTATATAGTTGAAGTTAGAGATCTGGAGAAAGAGAGAGAACACAAACGCGAGCCATACTGTTGTCATACCTTCAAGCAATCAATCTGCTATCCAGACTTAGAGCTTCAACACTCTGTGATTCTACATCACACCAATCACCTCGATTCAAGTCTGTCTTATAGAGAGAAAGGAGATCACCCTACTAGCTAGTAGTTTTCTAGTGGTAACGTAGAGGTAATCTGTTGTAAAGGGACACGACCCTTACTTCATGCATAAGTATCCTAGTAGTGGATAATCTGGTCTAGTTTTTGACCAGATCGTGGACGTAGGGTTTTCCCGAACCACGTTAAACAACTGTGTGCTTTACATTTCTGCATATTTCATTTCAGTTGTTAATTATTCTAACCTTCTGCACTATCATATAATCTGCATTCTTAATCTATCTGCTTAATCGATCTGATTAACTTCTTAAGGTTTTCTAAAACAAGAGCAATCATTAAATCCACCATTATTCCGCACTCACTCAACACTCAGAAAATAATAAGATCACTCTTATTATTGGCTAAGTGTTCTCACTAAGAGAGTAACCTGTGTGGACTAAAACAGCTATCGATCTGCACATCGATCTGTCTAGTCACTGCCGAGCAATTTCTTATACAGAATAGCTTAAATTCTCTGATTAATTGGCAAGTAAACTGAAAAGTTATTATTTGGTGTATTCCCCCCCCCCCCCCACCATACACCAAACCTTGCTCTTTCGGGACCAACAGTTTGCATTGTGACCCTTCTAGCCACACACACAACACTCGTCGCATCATGCTTTGCATATTCCACCATGCATCTTCTTGCACTTGGGACAAGTAGAAAACTTTTGTGGATAGTTCCCTTTCTGGGCAGTCGGGTTTTTGTTTCCCCAAAATTTTGGGAACGTGCTTGTCCTTCCCATGATTTCTTCGTAGTGAAGTCATTCTGGTTATCCTCCCATTTACTCTCTCCCTTAAAGCCTCGAGATTGTGTTTGGTCGGACATCGGAATTGCAGTAGGTGTATGTTTTTTTTTTCCTAGCATGTCAGCCTCAATGTCAAGAGCTCGATTGATGGGTTTAGTACAAAATAATCCGCCATGGCTTGTCAATCTCATCCTAATTTCGTGTCTCAAACTAACACAAAAATTTTAAGCCATCTTTTCGTATATGACTACTTTTATTGGCGCATATTGTGCCATATCACAGAACACTTTATCGTATTCTGTCACAATCATCCTTCATTGCTTCAGATTGTAAAATTTCATCTCCTTCTTCTTATAATAGCTCTTAGAAATATATTTGTCGTATATTTCTTCCTTAAAGTTTTCTTAGGTCTAGTTTACTAGTTGTTCGGGGGTCATAGCCTTTCTGCGTGCTTCCCACCAAAAATCTACTGATCCCATTAGTTGGAACGAGGCGCAAGTCATGCGTTTTTGATGCGTACAACACATAAAGTTAAAGATGCGTGTTTAAGGCTCAAACTTAACTTCTGTTTTCACTGCACCTCCCATTATGTTGAAAACGAGTGAGTTTTGTCTTAAAAATAGTTCCTCGATTTTGTGTTCAGGTGGTGGGAGGATGGGGCTACTTCTCACTTAACTTCATACATTTTATCTATGTTTGTAGGACCTTGACCTTTACCTCCGCCTCTTGGGCGTTTAGCTCTTCTCAGTGATATTCTACTGTGTTAACATCTTATCTTATTAATGTATTTTCTTTACTATATGGATCCATATACTTAAGTCCATGGCCCTATAGTGGAGCTATCCACTGCATTTTTATCATCTAACTTTTTCTTTTGCCCTTTCTTGTTTCTTTCATAAGCTTTTTCACCCTTCTTTGGATTGTTCTTATAACTGCGTTTTCTCAATACTTTATGTATTATTAGGTCTCTCCAACGATAGGAATAGGGTGCTAGGAACTCACTGAGATCCTCAAATTTTGCCTTTATAATATTTCAAAACTTATGTAGTTGATTCTAAAATTCGATACATTTTTGTCTTATCATTTGTTGTCGTCTTGACATGAATAAGAATACTAATTGGACTTCTCGGAACACGGGTTGAAAATTTTGTGATAATGATTTGGTTCAGAACCAAACTCGCTTAAGAGTTTAGATCGATGACTCACAATCAACGACCATAACTTCTTGAGGCTTCTAGTAGAATTCTTGGAAAATCTAGATTTAAGATTTATTATGCAAAGATAATTAAATCTTTAATAACTGAGTTAATAATTTCATTCGGTTTAGATTCTACGGTAGAAATGATAACTTATCGGATCATAGCCGTGACCTTGATTCGTTATAAAAGAGAAGATCTCTCTCTTTTGTTTTCTCGTAATTGGCCTTAGCCTTTGTTTTGGATATTCTCATTTTTCTGGTTCTTTTCGTTTCTTCTTTATTCAGATTGTTCTCGTTCTCGATTTCGAGTAGCTTGTAAAAGTTCTTCTAAGTTCTCGTCTAAGTTCTCTTTCTAAAGGGAACATACATCCTAATGCATTCTACGTTCATATGAAAAAGTTCTAACGTCATGACAATGATTATGACTCATCTTAAAAGAAACATTTAAACTTCAACCTTGAAAAGAATCGTTCTTACTGCTTTCACTTAAAACTTCACTTCAAAACATCTTAAAAACTTTTCCCTTAGAGCATACTTTGTCCTCTTTCAATACTCAACTTCATACTAAAGAAATACGTATATTTCTTTAAAAATCTCAAACTTCAATTAGAAATAAATACCTTCATTTCTTTATAAATCTTGAACTTTAAATGAAAAGAAATACGTTCATTTCCTTTCAAATCTTAAACTTCAGCTAATAGGAACATGCTTATTCCTCTTAAAACATAAAACTTCAACTTCTTAAAAAAAATTGTTTACCTCTTTCTCGTTGAGCGTGATGTGTCGGAGTGCTAGGCTTGTCAACTCACTACACTAGTCTAGCGAACGATACTAGACAAAACTCGAAAGAAGACTCTTGGGTTAAAAGCAAATTGCTCTGATACCACTCTGTCACGTCCTACCTTCACTAACTGTAGTAACGATGGGTATAACCGTGACTCGGGGATAAAATGTAGAAATGGATAAGGGAAATGGGTAATAACTCGAAGGTGAATATATGATAAGTGCTTCAATAAATAAGGTTTCGTACACGAAATTCGGAACTGAGTATCCGATACCAAAATACATAAGTCATTGATCAAACGCCTGGAAATACCGAATACTGGAAAGAGTGTTCGCAGCGGAAATTGGATCATTTTCTAAGTCTACATGTATGAAGACATGTAAACCCCCAAGAGTTAATGCTAATTGAGTTCGACAAAACCATCGCTGAGCACTCCTCCTTGAAATCACAGCTCAACCTGCACATTTATAAATACATGCAGGGCTGAGTACAAAAGTACTCAGTAGACACATGCCAAAATCGCATTCATACATATATAATTGTCATTGCCATCTCAAAGTGAAACATAGGGATTTTATCTGAAAGTACCTATGTTCACTAAATTCTTTTGTGATTCTTAAAATTCGACTGCGCAGTCTAAGTTCTGGAGTAATCAATCATATCTATATCATTGCCACCTTCCACGGACACCTTGACCGGCCAACCCGCTATGATGACTCACAGTCCTTGTGTACACTAGTTCGAGTGGGGATGCTTACCCACTGGAACCCGAATTCGATTTCAGAATCATAGCAGATATGTATCATACAAAACATAAAACATTTTATGGCAGACAATACTTGAAACTTATTTTCAATTCAAAAGCTATTTGAAAAGAAATAACGTAAATGCGGTTAAACACACATATTTTTGTCTGTATAAGAAAGCCTACCTAAATCGCTTCCTTCGATAGGATCTGAATTCTTTCTCGTTTAGTATTTCCTTCTTTCGTAACCTTAATCGTAATTAAGAGGAAGATACTCCTTGTGAGTATATAATTTACTACATCTAAATAAAAAGAAATAATATTTTATTATTTCATTAACTATTCTAATACTTTGCTCGACTAATATTCGAGTACTCATAAATTTCTATACCATTTC
>JAPKLX010003175.1:0-11496 GCA_026898415.1 Leonotis leonurus
TTTATGCCAAAGAAGAATCGATCTGCTGTAACAAACAGCGACCAGAACGATGACTAGATCGATGCCTACAGCGAGGAATCAGAACGATTGAGTCATCAATCCATCAGCTGACATCATCCTACACATCATATACTATTGCCACGTCAAAGATCAAAGTCCATCCAACTGGGATTGAAAAAGAAGATCTTCGGTTCACTTATATAAGGAAAGAGACCGTTAGCAATCTGCTTTCCATAAATTAAAGATTGAGTCAACCTTTCCTATATGACAAGAACAGATATGATGGAAACATTTGATTGGCAACATACCGTCTATCTCACGCCAATCAACAACGGCTAGAATTTCAAATTCAATGCCTATATAGTTGAAGTCAAAAATCTGGAAAAAGAGAGAACATACATGCGAGCTATACTGCTACTATTCTTCCAAGCAATCTGTATTCCAGACTTAGAGCTTCAACAACTCTGTGATTCAACATCACACCAACCACCTCGATTCAAGTCTGTCTTATCGAGAAAAAGGAGATCACCCTGCTAGCTAGTAGTTTTCTAGTGGTAACGTAGAGGTAATCTGTTGTAAAGGGACACGACCCTTCATTCGTGCATAAGTATCATTCTAGTTGTGATTGATACTTGTGACTCGTTCTCCACGAGTATAAAGAAGCAGAGTATCCTAGTAGTGGATAATCTGGTCTAGTTTTGACCAGATCGTGGACGTAGGGATTTCCCGAACCACGTTAAACAACTGTGTGCTTTATAATTCTGCATATTTGATTTCCGTTGTTTATTATTCTAACTCTCTGCACTATCATCCATCTGCATCTCAATCAATCTCCTTAATCAATATGGTTAATTCTTAAGGTTTTCTAAACAAGAGCAATCACTGAACCACCATTATTCCGCACTCACTCTACACTCAGAAGGTAATAAGATCACTCTTATTATCAACTAAGTATTTTCACTAAGAGAGTAATCTATCTGGACTAAATCAGTTATTGATCTGAATATCGATCTGTTTAGTCACTACCGAGCAATTTCTCGTATAGAATAGCTTGAACTCTCTTATAAATTGTCAAGTAAAACTGAAAAGTTAGTATTTGGTGTATTCCCCCCCCCCCCCATACACCAAACCTTGCTCTTTCGGGACCAACAAGTGGTATCAGAGCAGTGGTTCAAACTGACCATTGTTTTGTTTCACAAGGTTAAAACCTGCGTGGTCTACTTGAATAGATCTAGGAAAACCTTTTTCATCCAAGTGCATACTACCTGTTATGGAGTCATCTGTTATCAGGGCTTGCGAGGAATTCTCTATTCAAGGATATAGAGAATGGAGCTTCAGGATCAAGATGTGCCTTAAAGCCCATCATTGCTTAATGTGGAAAGTAATTGAGGAAGGGCCATTGGCAATTACATAAGAAACTACTCGTATCATAGAGACAGGAGCCGTTAAAGAATCTGTACTAAAGGATCCCAGAAAATATACCTCTGAAGAAAGGAGAGAAGCAAATCTTGATGATTTTGCCAAAGGGATCATCTCCAGCACGGTCAAAGGCATACATCTAGCCAAAATCCAAGACTTGGATACTGCCAAAGAGATGTGGGAAGCCTTAAGAGACCTAGCCCTAGGATCTGAAGTTTTGATCGAGAACAAGCTCTCTCTAGCCTGCAATAAATATGACGAATTCAAAATGAAATCAGGCGAGACAATAGAACAGATGAAGATAAGATTCACTGGAATTCTACTTGAGATATCAGTGTTCAAAAAGAACAAATATACTCAAAGGGAGAAGAACATGAAAGTTCTTAGAGCTGTTCCACCAAGCTGGGAGATCTATGCAGCAATGCAACCTCTAAGAGCAGACTTCAATGATCTGTCCACTGAAGCCCTATTTGATCATCTCGAAGGTCATGAGTGTGACATCCAAAGAATTCGAGGACCAGACCATCAGTCCAAAAAGGCAGAAAGCAGCTCAAAGAAGGACAAAGAGGTAGCCTTCAAAGCGAAGAGCAAATCAGATGATCCTTCTGAGCCTGTTACTCCAGATGAAGAGAGAGGCTATGACAAACTCTTAAAAAAGTTCGCAATGATCGCCAAACGAATGGACAAGATGGAAACCAGATCGAAGAAATACAGACGCTTCTACAAAGATAACAAGAGAAACTTCAACAAGAAGTACGACAATGATCGATCCGATGACAAGGATGAGTCCAAGAAGCAGTTTTCTAAAACAACAAAGACCTCTAGTTCTACAGATTACACTTGCTTTGAATGTGGCAGAACAGGTCACTTCAAAACAGATTGTCCTAATCTGTCCAGAAGTCAAAGGGAAGAACTAAGAGCTAAAAGAGATCGAAAACTTAAATATGAGCGCAAAGCGATGATAGCTGAACAGAACTCAAGCAGCTCGAGTCACTTCTCAGATAGCTCATCAGAAAATTATGAAGCGTTCATTGCTGACGGTGAAGAAAGCTGGAATGAATGCTATGTGGGATTGGACAACGGGCTAGATGAAGTTGAGGTAAATTCATGTTACTCAAATTCCTCAGATAATGATAATGATCTTGAACAGGAAAGTGAAGATCAAGCAGAATACTCATGGGATGAAATAGATGAGATGTTCAAAAGCTACTCAAATATCAAGAGGCTATTTAAAGAAGTTGTTGAAGAGAACGACAGATTGAAGAAAGTTGAGCAAATTTTAAGCACAGCAAATACACAATTTGTTGCTAAAATAAACGATCTGGAAGAACAGATCAAGAGTAAAGACAGTGAGATCCACACATTTAACTCAAAAGTTAAGGATCTGGTTACAAGAAACAATGTTGCTGAAGAAAAGATCAAGAAAGGAAAAGAAATGATCTACAAGAGTGATGAGCGTGCCAAGTTGCTAATCAATCTGCAACAAAAGGGCACATCTGGATTAGGGTATCCAGGTCACTCAGAAAAGTCTTCTGGAACTATAAACTTCATACCAGAAAGGAAGCAAATACCAGATCAAGTGAAGGACTTGAAGAACAAGAAAGGTTATCCTCAAAAGATGATAATAAAAGATGCAAAGAACAGACAGTATCATCAAACAAAGGGACAACTAGCTCACTACACAGAAACAAAACACCTTCAAAAAGCAAATGTCAACAGGACAAAAATTGTCAACAGGACAGTACCTACTAAGAAAAGACTGAAGAAGGATGAAATAGAGAGATATCATCCATCTGAAATTCACTCTGTATCTAAAGTAGATAATGAGGGAAACATCATTACCTGCTATATTACTGTTCCTAACCCTAGAATGTTCTGGATTCGAAAAGGAATGTTTGCTAATAATCCAGCACCCAAACGTTGAAAGGGTAGCTAAGTGTGATAAATTGCAGGATCAAAGAACTGCAAGAAGGAGTAAGATAGCAAGAGGAACTATCTGGATTATAGATAGTGGTTGTTCAAAACACATGACATGTGACAAGAACCTACTATCAGATTACATAGAGAAACCAGGCCCACAGGTCACTTTTGGATGTAATTCAAAAGGATATACCAGAGGGTATGGAAACATCAGAGTTGGCAAGACCACCATCACTAATGTATCATATGTTGAGGGCCTTAGTCATAATCTGTTTTCTGTAAGTCAGTTTTGTGCTAATGGTAATCAGATTGTTTTTGATACTAACAACTGTCTGGTGAAGAACAAGGAAGGAGATGAAATACTCCTTACCGGTAAACTGCAGGATCGATTATATATTGTCCAGTGGACAAATCAGATCGAGACCTGCCTAGTCACTAAGACCGTATCAGAAACAAGCTGGTTATGGCATAAGAGATTGAGCCATCTTAATTTCAAATCAATCAACAGGATTGCCAAGGAAAAGTTAGTGGAAGGACTACCAGATCAAGTGTATGATAAAGATCACATATGTGATGCTTGTCAAGCTGGAAAGCAGACAAGATCATCCTTTACGAGCAAAACAGCTCACTCAACATCAAGGATACTAGAGCTGTTACACCTTGATCTGTTTGGACCAGTCAAACCACTAAGTATCAATGGGAGAAAGTATACATTGGTAATCATAGATGATTACTCAAGATTCACTTGGGTCATCTTTCTGCTAAAAAAGAAAGAAACCCTAGACAAGCTCCCTGACTTTCTACACAAGATCACTAAACAGAAAGAGATGAGTATAACCTCTATCAGAACAGATCGAGGAACAGAATTTCTCCACCAGAAGATTGAAGCATATTGCAACAAGATGGGAATCACTCATCAAACATCTGCTGCTCGAACTCCCCAACAGAATGGAGTTGTTGAAAGAAGAAACAGATCACTCAAAGAAGCAGCACGCACAATGCTTAATTCAACCAATCTACCGAAAAAATTCTTGGCAGAAGCTATATACACTGCCTGTTATACTCAAAACAGATCATCCATCACAATGAGACACGGCAAAACACCATATGAGATTTGGAACAGCAGAAAGCCTAAGATTTCATATTTTAGAACTTTTGGCTGTTTATGTTACATACACAATAATGGGAAATCACAGTTGAAAACCTTTGATAGCAAAACTGACCCTGGAATATTCTTAGGATATTCTGATGTCAGTAGAGCTTATCGAGTTTACAATAAAAATTCTCATATTGTGGAAGTAACACCTCATGTTGTTTTTGATGAGTCTATTCTTGAGTACAGGTCACTAGATAAAAAGCAGACAGAAAACCAGGTGACTACCAGAAGGATGAATGAACTTTTACTTGAAGATATTCTTATCTGGAATTCAAAGAATGAGGATGAAGAAGTTATCACTCCACCTGTTGCTGAAGAGATCATACAACAAGGGGGAATATCACTGCACAATCTGGATGAAAACAGATCATCAACAGAAAACAATGAAACAATTATTACAAATGATGAACAACATTCAGAAGAAAGTCCAGATGAGAATCCATTTCAAGCTACATCAACTGCACACCCTGAATTTAAGGAACCAACAGATCAACCTGATCCTGAGAAATCTGATGAAGAGATGACCAGGAGAAGGAGATGGATACAAGACCATCCACCAGAACAGATTGTTGGGAACCCATCAGATCGTGTGAAGACCAGAAGAATGCATGGAGAAAGTGCATTGTTGAGCTGTTACCTCTCTCGCATGGAGCCATCTGATGCTTATGAAGCACTCCAAGATGCAGATTGGATAACAGCAATGCAAGAAGAACTCAATGAGTTCAAAAGAAATGAAGTCTGGTACCTCGTGGACAGACCCAAACACCAAGGAGTAATAGGTGTAAAATGGGTGTTCAAAAATAAACGAGATGAGAATGGTGAAGTAGTCAGAAACAAGGCCAGATTAGTAGCTAAAGGCTATAATCAACAAGAAGGCATTGATTTTGATGAAACATTCGCACCAGTAGCCAGATTAGAAGCTATAAGGCTATTTCTAGCATATGCTGCTCACAAACGGTTCAAAGTATACCAGATGGATGTCAAAAGTGCCTTCCTCAATGGTATTCTTGAAGAAGAACTATATGTGGAATAGCCACCTGGATTTGAAGAGGCAGATCCAGATCAGAAAGTATACAGACTGGCGAAGGCTGTCTATGGTCTAAAACAAGCTCCTAGAGCTTGGTATGAGACCTTATCAACTTTCCTACTAGAATCTGGATTCAGAAGATGATCTGTTGACAAGACTTTGTTTATCATCAAAGTCAAAGAAAACATTCTCTTAGTCCAGATCTATGTAGATGATATCATTTTTGGATCTCAATCTACCTATCTGTGTGAAAAATTTGCTGAACTTATGAAAAATAAGTACCAAATGTCCATGATGGTAGAAATGAGCTTCTTTTTTGGTTTGCAGGTCAAGCAGCTACCAGATGGTATCTTTATTAATCAGACAAAATACATCAACGATCTGCTGACCAAATTTGGGTTAAAAGACAGTAACCCAGTGAAAATCCCAAAGCAGACCAATGGAAAAATTGATCCAGATCCCGAGGGAAAACCAGCTAACATTACACAATACAGAGGGATCATAGGATCACTACTCTACCTAACTGCCAGTCGACCTGACATCACTTTTGCAGTAGGAGTATGTGCTAGATATCAAGCAAACCCCAAAGAGTCTCACATGGAAGCAGCTAAGAAGATACTAAGATATCTTAAGGGAACAGCCCATATAGGATTATGGTATCCATCTGAAGACAATTTTGAGCTGACTGGATATACTGACTCAGACTATGCTGGATGTAAACTGGACAGAAAGTCAACATCTGGTACATGTCAGTTTCTAAGAAATAAACTGATTTCTTGGTTCTCTAAGAAACAGACATCAGTTGCCACCTCAACTACAGAGGCAGAATATATGGCAGCTGGAAGTTGTTGTGCACAAATACTATGGTTAAGACAACAACTTAAAGACTATGAGATTGATGTCAAGGAAATACCAATTTTCTGTGACAGCTCAAGTGCTATAGCAATCACACAGAATCCTGTTTTGCATAGCAGATGCAAACATGTTGATGTGAGACATCACTTTATAAGAGACCATGTTGAAAGAAAACATGTACAGATTGAGAAAATACACACTGAGATTCAGAGAGCAGACATTCTCACTAAGGCATTACCAGAAGAAAGATTTAAGATGCTTTGTGGAAAACTAGGACTTTTAAATCTTGAAGATAAGACCAGATTGATCTAAACCAGATCAAAATCAATATTCCAACATGGAATCAAAACCAGATCATCATGGTCCAGATTGATAAAATCCAGCTAATGTGAAAATTCCAACATGGACTTAATACCAGATCACTAAGTATATGTCAATACAGATTGAGCAAATTCCAACTGGGAATTATTAAAGAAATCAACCAGATCGATAGTTCTCACCATAAAAGAGATTGACCTTGACCAGATTACTTAATGCCACGTGGATATTGAATTAATATTTCTTATTAATTATTCCATTACTTGGTTAAGGGGGAAAGGTCAACTATATACGGCGACTAATTATCTATATTCTGACATTAGATATCAAAATCTTTTATTTTTGATGATTACGTACAGTAATTGGGAAACGTGATCGAGGAAATATCTACCAAATCAAGAAAAAGGAAGAAACTGACTGCAACAAAGGCAACGCGCCACATCACAACCATTCGATCTTAGCGCGTGCGTCACACGATAAAGAGAGGCAACTATAGGTTGTAAACCTAGAACATGGAAAGGCGGGAAAGCTGAAAAAGGGAAGGATTTCTGAATATTTTATTACTCTACTTATCTTCTCTTTCATGTATATAGTTTGATAAGGCGTTTCATGTATCACTCACACTTACATATTTTTCGAAACTCTTAGCAAATTTTCTGCCTCCCAAAATTCTCTCTTCCTTCGTAAATCCCTCTATTTTCTAGCAAAAATGGCTCCCAAATCATCTGTCTTTCTCGAGCAAGCAAGTTTTCTGAAACCTTACATTCACCAAGACCTTTTCGCAGTTCTTGACACCTTCGGGTTTCACAAACTGGAAAAGGCATTTGATCTTGTCCGCCAGTGCAAAGGTTTCTTGTTCAAAGTTTGTTTAATAGTATCTCTTATACATGCATTTGACAAACTGCGTTTACTCTGTTTACATACTTTTACTCGTGATCTCTGTAATATCGATTGCTAGACTGCATAAAACTGCTTTGGGGCACTAATACTTCACTGATGGAAGGATAGTGCTCACATATGCTCTACTGTGTTTCCTGTAGGTTTCTACAACATTATCACTTCACATCCAGTACACTTCCTTCCCAAGGAAGTTGCTGCGGTCTACCTCTCATGGCAAGGAGAGAGAGGTGGAGATGAGGCCACCATCAGGGTGAGCAAAGGGAACACGATTAGCAACACCTCCTACAACGTAATCAACATCATCAAAGCCACTTACAAAGTGAAGGATGAAGGCCTAGAACTTGGAGAAATTACTGCAGAACAGCTGCAAGAAGCTGTGGAGATGGTGATGATTATTCCCATCCAATACACAAACATGATGTTTGTCCGTGCACTTCTCGCGCCAGAATTCAGAATCCTATTTGAATTTGTACAGCGAATTTTCCTAAATCACAACGGGTCCTACGACCAGGTCACCCTTGAGAAGTTCCGGATCTTAGCAGCAGTAGTCCTTAACCTGCCAGTTAACTGGAGCAGGATCTTGTACGATCTATTGGCAAAGGAGGCCAAGATGATCTTGTTTGTGAAAGGCAGCTCACCTGGAATTGAAGTAAAAAGAAGCACTCTAAGACATTCCACAAAAATCAGCTTTATGCTAGAGTCTTTCTTCCCTCAACATCAGTGGGATACAGTTGTTGAGTTTAACACCAAACAGCACTTTCCCAAGGACCAGCATCAGATAGAAATGTCGATGGGCATTTCAGCCAATCTGATTGCCCGGGTAAAGGACTCAGTGGTATTCAGTGCACTGATGGAGATGGGAAACTCGAATCCCATTTGGATTCCACCATCTGGTCAAACAGATCGACCCACAAAATCCAAGATAACAAAGGAACAGCCAATAGAGAGAACCCCCACAAAGAGAACTACAAGAAGATCCAGCTCAATCGACACAGATACATCTACCGCAGCTCAGCCGCCCAAACCAAAATGCAGACGACTTCACAAATTGTCCACTGAAATTTAGACTGAAGCACCTGCTGCTGCAGAAGCTGTCATTCCTCCACAGGAGGTTGAGGAGGAAGAAGTTATGCTGGGTGGTCAACCAGAAGATGTGGCACCTCTTTCATCTGTACACCCAGATCAGTCCAAAGACTTCTCCCCCGCACACTCTACAAGCCCATCATCTGCTGATCATTTAGAGCAGATTGATGAGGAGGCCGAGATAGAAGAAGCATCAACAGATGAAGAGGATGAGTTGAAGAAAGCAGAATCTGTGGTAAGAATGCTTGAGACAGAGGCAGATCACTCTGTGCTCAGAACTTTCCCGGGGATCCAGCTCACCCCAGAGTCATATGATGTTGCCAAGCGCCTAAAATTCCTTTTACTCGTGAAAGACAAGGAATTTTACGTACTAGACGCTTTGCTTCGCATCAGATCAATCCATGCACTTAAAATTGAAGAAGCAACTTTGCTTAAAATCTTTACAGCTGCATCCATTGCCGAGCTAAGAGAATCATACCAAACTGACATCCTTGCAATGTCAAAATTTGATGCAGATGAACTGAAGGTTGATCTACGATCTGCTTATGAAAAGGCAAACATGCTGGATTTTTATAACAGCATCGAGGAAGAAATTGTTGAGGAAGAGATTGAAGCTGCTCACGCTGATGCTCACCAACAGGGTGCAGCCATTCCAGCAATAGAGATAGATCAGCAAATGGCTGAAGGCGAGAAGCAGGCCACTGCACCGACTGAGGGAGAACAAGCCATGCCTTCTGAAATCCCCAATGTAGTGACAAGTCAATCTCACGCAGAGGAAGAACCAATTGGACAAAATATAGGAGGAGAGCTTACAAACGACATCTACACTCCTGCCGCTGCAGCTGCCCATGGTGTATATGTGGAGACATACACTTTGGAAGACATATTGATGGACCAACATCAATCACTGTCTCATATGCAGATCAGAGATCTTATCTCCAAGAAGGTCGACCAATATATGTATGGCACGCTCTCCCAAGTACAAGATGAAGCTACTCGCATACTCACAGAATTCAACGAATACTTGAAGACTCATGTCGATCGAGTTGACTCTGAATTGAGGACAATCTGCAGGCTGAAAATTGAAGAGATCAGCAAGAAACTGGACGATGATCGAGCTGCTGCTGATGAAAGGAAGGCACAGATCGATCAGAGTCTGTTTTCAACTGATTTCAAAGTGAAAGAGATGTACAAGATTATCACTGCATTCGCTGAAAAGGAGAAGGATATGGTGCACACCATAGTGAAGACACAAACTGATGGCATAGCAACTGATGTTGTAAAGGAAACCATCTCCCACACTACGACTATGTTCAAGGAGTTTGAGGTCAATGGGAAGAACTTTGTTGAGAGAAAGTTAAGCGAACTGCGCTATCCCACAAAGACTACGATTGACACTTATTTCAATGACTTTGGGATAGTCCAGGAAGATGTCGAGCGCCATACAGCAGAACTTGCCAACATCACCAAATCTTTCCAAAAGCAGATTGATGATTCAAACCTCAACATCACATCACTGCTTACTCAAAAGATTGAGACAGATAAAGAAATGGCAACAATGAAAGAGGAGATCACTTCCCTGCGGGCCCTTGTCAGTATGTTCATTGCTGATGTCGAAAAGGGGGAAGGATCAAGTAAAGTGAAGAAGCCATCTGCTGCAGCTGGAAAAGCAAAAGGAAAAGAGAAGGAGAAGGAATCTGCTCAACCTGAGCAACAGATCACTACACAGACAGCCAGTCCTCCATCTGCTCAAACACAGAAGTCCAAATCATCAAGCAGATCGAGTCAGACGCTAAAGAAGAAGAAAAGAACAGGATTCAGTTGGCCAACAGCTCACATCAGAACATCTGCAGCGACCAACTGGGTCCCAGCTCATTTAAGTGATGGATGGGAGGGTCTGAAGTCTGGCTTCATCATGCTTAGATACTTCATCAAAGAACCTCTATACTCTGAAGGCACACCCAACGAGGCATTCGACATATATCTAGATAGAAATGATGCCAATGACTTGGTTGAGGCCCTAAGGGAAGCTGCCGCAAAAGCTCAAGTCTCCATCTCTGCACCAGAAAAGGAATTCAGAGAATACCCAGTAATTCCTGGCACCTCACTACCAGACAAAACCTACCTGCTCACCTACATTAACCAGCTAGCAGAAAATAGAGGATATAAGGTGGATGCAGAAGACCCTGATTACATAAGGGTAAGAGAAGGCGTATATGAAAGCGTACAGCTTATCTCGGACGAGACCAGAGCAAAGATGAAAAGGCAACAAGAAGAGAAAAGAAAAAGCAGATAGACATATCTCTCATATTTTTATGATCTGCTTTCCTTATGTTTTGTTTTGACTTTCTGTAAACTCTACTTGTCTTTTTTATTCATATATGAAATCTGTTTGAGTTTCTGATGACAACATTTTATTGTCCAGAACACATATGAAAATATCCTAAACGTTATAAACTTAATAACGTACTAACATCAATCTGGATATCAGACCAGATCGTTCTTTATGAGCTGATAGGATATTATTGTAAAGTGTGGTTTCGACATCATCAACAAGGGGGAAATTGTTGGGAATCCTAAAGTCTTAGTGTTAATGATGGTCTTTCGAAACACACTTAGCTAGTTTAGAGCTTAAACTGTTCTCGTGTAAAAACAGATCACTATAGATAAGGTGAATTCTGTTATGGAACAGATTAGGAGATGACTTAAAATGTAAAGGATATGTTCCTATAGAAGTCAACCTCAAATTGGAATAGGATGAAAGTCAAGGTTTTATGCCAAAGAAGAATCGATCTGCTGTAACAAACAGCGACCAGAA
>JAPKLX010000677.1:10044-20545 GCA_026898415.1 Leonotis leonurus
AGAAAGTGGTTAACGTATGCTCTACCAGAAAGTACTTCACCCAGAAAGTAGTTAACGTATGCTCCACCAGAAAGCACCTCGACCAGAAAAGTGTCTAAGTCAATATTCAACCAGAAAGACACTAGACCAGAGAAGACACAACCAGAAGGTTAGAAACAAAACAGAAAGAGCTGAATCAAACCTGTCGATGAAACATTAAAGACTTTCCATTGAAGATTTGGAAATTGAATCACTGATTGACATGGAGAAGGAAAGCAATCACAGATGATCTGCTTACCAATCATAGAAGATTCAATCAACAACTCTACAAGGAAAGAAGAGATATAATTGATTGACAATCCACAAATCAAATCACGTCAATCAACAAACGGCTAGAATTTCAAATTCAGAGCCGATATATGTTTGAAGTTTCAAAGTCTGAAACATACGCAAGCGCTATACTGCAGAAATATTCTCAAGCATTCTATCTCCAAATCAGACAAAAGCTTCAAACCGTTCGTGATCGCAATCACACCTCGATTCAAGTCTGTCTTATCGAGAGAAGAAGGAGATCTTTACTAGCTAGTAGTTTTCTAGTGGATTAACGTGAAGATAACCTGTTTACAGTAGTTTTCTGTAAGTTGTAAAGGGACACGACCCTTATTCGTGCATAAGTTTCAATAAGGTTTGTAATTGGAACTTGTGGCTCGTTCTCAGCGAGTATAAATAAGAAGAGTATCCTAGTAGTGGATATCTAATCCAGTTTGGATTAGACCGTGGACGTAGGGGGTTTCCCGAACCACGTAAAAATAACTGTGCCATTTAAATTCTGCATTTTATATTCAGTTGTTTTTAGTCTCTATCTATCATACTCATTCAAACCTGCATTCTTAATCTATCTTCTAAATACTCGATTAAGTTTTCAAAAGATTTTCTTAACAAGAGCACCTACTAAGTCCACCATTATTCCGCACACAATACATTGCTGGAAATTAAGTTCACGCTTACTTTCTGCCTTGTATATCTCACGTGAGAGATCTTACTTGGATAGAACTTAATTGGTTAGAAAATCATATTGTTCTATCATCTAGAGCAATCTGTAATTCAGAAAGCTCACATCTCTCTGTTTGAAACAGTCAAGTGAACTGGAATGTTTGCATTTGGTGTATTCCCCCCCCCCCCATACACCAAACTTTGCTCTTTCGGGACCAACAAGTGGTATCAGAGCAGTGGTTCAAACTGACCATTGTTTTGTTTCACAAGGTTAATACCTGCGTGGTCTACTTGAATAGATCTAGAAAATCTTTTTCATCATCTGCATCCTATCTGTCATTATGGAATCATCTGTTATCAGGGCATGTGAAGAATTCCCCATCCAAGGTTACAGAGAGTGGAGTTTCAGAATCAAGATGTGTCTCAAAGCTCATCACTGCTTGATGTGGAAGGTAATTGAGGAAGGACCTCTAGCCATTACTGAAGAAACTACTCGCATTACTGAGACAGGAGCAGTTAAAGAAACTGTACTAAAAGATCCCAGAAAGTACACCTCAGAAGAAAGAAGAGAAGCAAATCTAGATGATTTTGCTAAAGGAGTTATTTCCAGTACTGTAAAAGGAGTCCATCTGGCTAAGATCCAAGATCTGGATGCAGCAAAAGAAATGTGGGAAGCCTTGAGAGATCTCAGTCTAGGATCCGAAGCAATGATCGAGAACAAGCTATCCTTAGCATGTAACAAGTTCGATGAATTCAAGATGAAACCTGGAGAAACCATTGAACAAATGAAGAATAGGTTCACTGAAGTACTACTGGAAGTATCTGCCTTCAAGAAGGATAAGTACACACAGAGAGAATAGCACAAAGAAGGAGAAAGAGACTGCCTTCAAAGCGAAGTGCAAAACAGATGAATCAGCATCATCTGCTACACCAGCTGAAGGAGGATATGACAAATTACTCAAAGAATTCTCAATGATTGCTAAGAGAATGGACAAGATGGAAATCAGATCAAGAAAGTACAGAAGGTTCTACAAAGATAACAAGAGTAGATACCAGAAGAACAAAGAAGAAGAACGATCTGATGACAAAACAGAAAGTAGAGGAAATGATAAAACCATTAATCCTACTGACTATACGTGTTATGGTTGTGGGAGAACAGGTCATTTTAAAACCGATTGCCCAGACTTATCTAAAAGTCAAAGAGAAGAACTACGAGCTAAGAGAGACAAAAAACTAAAAGCTCAACGTAAGGCCATGATAGCAGAAGAAGAAGATTCCAGCTCAAGTCATCTATCTGATAGTTCAACAGAAGATGATGAAGCATTCTTTGCCAAAGAAGAAGAAGACTGGGATGAATGCTATGCAGGACTAGACAATGGTCTAGATGATGTAGAGGATTAGAAGACTGCAAGAAGGTACAAAATAGCAAAAGGAGCAATCTGGATAATAGATAGTGGCTGTTCAAAACACATGACGTGTGACAAGAACCTACTATCAGACTACATAGAGAAACCAAGACCTCATGTCACCTTTGGATGTAATTCAAAAGGATATACTAGAGGATATGGAAACATAAAGGTAGGCAAGACCACCATCACAAACGTATCATACGTTGAGGGACTTAGCCACAATCTAATCTCTGTAAGTCAGTTCTGTACCAATGGTAATCAGATTGTCTTTAATGCTAACAATTGTTTGGTGAAGAACAAGGAAGGGGATGAGATACTCCTTACCGGGATATTGCAGGATAGACTATATATTGTGCAATGGAACAACCAGATAGAGACATGTCTGGTCACTAAGACAGTGTCAGAAACTAGCTGGCTATGGCATAAAAGATTAAGCCATCTCAACTTCAAATCAATCAATAAGATTGCACGAGAGAAACTAGTTGAAGGATTGCCAGAACAAGTCTATGACAAAAGCCACGTTTGTGAAGCGTGTCAAGCTGGAAAGCAGACCAGATCATCTTTTTCAAGCAAATCTGCTCAGAGCTCAACCAGAATACTATAATTACTACATTTAGACTTATTTGGTCCAGTTAAACCATTAAGCATAAATGGTAGGAAATATACTCTAGTCATCATTGATGATTATTCAAGATTTACTTGGGTAATATTCTTGTATAAGAAGAAAGAAACTCTGGAGAAGCTGCCAAATTTTCTCAACAAGATCACCAAGAAAAAGGAAGTTTCTGTTACCACCATCAGAACAGATCGTGGAACAGAATTTCTAAACCAGAAAGTTGAGGAATACTGCAACCAGATGGGAATCACTCACCAGACATCTGCTGCTAGAACTCCTCAATAGAATGGAGTAGTTGAGAGAAGAAACAGATCATTAAAAGAAGCAGCTCGTACTATGCTCAATGCAACCAGATTGCCAAAGAAATTTTGGGCAGAAGCCATCTATACAGCGTGCTACACCCAGAACAGATCAGCTGTTACCA
The DNA here is from genome assembly GCA_026898415.1 of Leonotis leonurus. Lineage (NCBI taxonomy): Eukaryota > Viridiplantae > Streptophyta > Magnoliopsida > Lamiales > Lamiaceae > Leonotis > Leonotis leonurus. Next base: position 13,466 of record JAPKLX010000677.1, read on the forward strand.
TCAGACATGGGAAGACACCCTACGAGATATGGAACAACAGAAAACCCAGGATTCATTACTTTCGTTCCTTTGGCTGTTTGTGTTACATTCACAATAATGGGAAATCTCAGTTGAAAACCTTTGATAGCAAAGCTGATCCAGGAATATTCTTAGGATATTCTGATGTTAGCAAAGCTTATAGGGTTTTTAACAAAAGGACTCACATTGTGGAAGTAACACCTCATATTGTTGTTGATGAATCTGTTATTAGTGACAGAGACCTAGATGTTGATCAAACACAAGACCAGAACAAGAACCAGAAAGCAAAAGGGATTCTGTTAGAAGATATTCTAATCTGGAATACGTCAGAAGAGAATGAAGTTGAAGTTCCAAACAGTGCTGAAGCAGTAAGCTTGCAGCAAGGGGGAACAGAACAGACAACCTTAACTCCACCAGAACACAATGAGCCAGAAGGAGGAAACAATACTAATGAACCAGAACCAGATCAACCTGAAGAATCAAGAGATACAAATGGTTGGAATAATGATCAAGAAGAACCAGAAGCTGAAAATCCTTTTCAAACATCTCATCCAGAATTTGAGGACCCAACAAATGAACCAGAACCTGAGATATCAGAAGAGGAGATATCTAACAGAAGGAAATGGATTCAAGAAAATCACCCTTCTGAACAGATTGTTGGGAACCCAACAGATAGAGTTAGAACCAGAAGAATGCATGGAGAAAGTGCACTTCTCAGCTGTTATCTTTCACGTGTTGAACCCTCTGACACTTATGAAGCACTCAGAGATGCAGACTGGGTCATAGCTATGCAAGAAGAACTCAATGAGTTCAAAAGAAACCAAGTCTGGTATATGGTAGACAGACCAAAACATCAAGGGGTGATAGGTGTAAAATGGGTATTCAAAAACAAACGAGATGAGAATGGAGAAGTAGTCAGAAACAAGACTAGACTAGTTGCAAAGGGATACAATCAACAGGAAGGTATCGACTTTGATGAGACCTTTGCACCAGTGGCCAGATTGGAAGCAATTAGGCTATTTTTAGCATATGCTGCATACAAGAGATTTAAACTATACCAGATGGATGTTAAAAGTGCATTCCTTAATGGCATACTTGAAGAAGAAGTATATGTTGAGCAACCACCTGGTTTTGAAGAAGAAAATCATGACCAGAGAGTATATAGGCTAGCCAAAGCTGTCTATGGTTTGAAACAGGCACCCAGAGCGTGGTATGAAACTTTGTCGACATTCCTACTAGAATCAGGCTTCATAAGAGGTTCTGTTGACAAGACATTGTTTGTCATCAAAGTCAAAGAACACATTCTATTGGTCCAGATATATGTTGATGACATAATCTTTGGATCACAATCTCCCTATCTGTGTGACAAATTTGCAGAACTAATGAAGAACAAATACCAAATGTCCATGATGGGTGAGATGAATTTCTTTTTAGGACTGCAGGTAAAACAACTACCAGATGGTATCTTTGTTAATCAAGCAAAGTACATTAATGATCTGCTAGTCAAGTTTGGCATGAAAGACAGCAGAACAGTTAAAATTCCAATGCAATCAAATGGAAAGATAGATCCAGACCCAGAAGGAAAACCAGCAAACATCACACAATACAGAGGAATTATTGGCTCTCTGTTATATCTTACTGCGAGTCGTCCAGATATCACCTATGCAGTTGGAGTATGCGCTAGATATCAAGCCAATCCTAAAGAATCACATATGGAAGCTGCCAAGAAGATACTTAGATATCTTAAGGGAACAGCTAACATTGGTCTCTGGTATCCACAAGATGATAACTTAGAGCTTACAGGCTATTCTGACTCAGATTATGCTGGATGCAAACTGGACAGAAAGTCTACCTCTGGAACGTGTCAATTCCTTGGAAACAAGTTGATATCTTGGTTTTCAAAGAAACAGACATCTGTTGCTACATCAACCACAGAAGCAGAATATATGGCTGCTGGAAGCTGTTGTGCACAGATTCTCTGGTTGAAACAGCAACTAAGAGATTATGAGATTGATGTAAAGGAGATACCGATATTCTGTGACAGCTCAAGTGCTATAGCTATCACACAGAATCCAGTACTCCACACAAGATGCAAACATGTCGACGTAAGACATCATTTTATCAGAGATCATGTAGAGAGAAAGCACATCAAGATTGAGAAGATTCATACAGACATCCAACGTGCTGATATCTTAACTAAAGCGTTAGCAGAAGAAATATTTAAGATGCTGTGTGGAAAACTTGGACTACTCAGTCTAGATGAAGAATACCAGAAAGCTACCAGATAGCCAATACCAGAAAGCTACCAGAAAGCTAACACCAGAAGGCTACCAGATAGTCACCAGAATATTAACTACAAGAGTGACCTAAAGCTCAGTTGAAATAAAATACACGTGGCATAATTTTTGACGAAAGAGCCATGTGAAAATTATTTCTTAAAAGCTAAGTCAATGGGGAACTTTTAAGGAAATTGAAGCGTCAAGATAAAAGACGTCACTTTCCTAGGTTACAGGACTGTAAAAGATATTTATTTATCCCAGATTTACCAAATCTTTTATTTTCGTCATGATTAGCACAACTTTGGGAACTGGGATCGAGGTAATCCCTGCAAGAGACAGGAAAAGGAAAGTTGCCAAAAGTAAGAGATACGATCACGCTCGCATATAGACCCTAGGATCTAGAGCGTCCATCTCACGCAAAGAAAGGCGGCAAAACAATTCATAGAAGCGGGAAAATCTAAAAAGGGAAAAGATTTTTTTCAACTCTTCGAATTACTTACAGTTTTAATTTTGCTTAAATTATTTTTGCTATATTTATGCGATATCTTCTCTAAACTGTTCACCTTCACTTTTATTGCACTGAGCACTTCTCAAAATTTCTAAGCACTTAAGGATTTCCCAAAACTTCTGCAAATCACTTCTCAAAACATCTTTGCGTTTGACTATGGCACCCCAAACTTCACTTTTTCTTCAACACGTGGCTGAGGTTCAGAGGTTTCTCTCACCTGAACCGTATGCAGTTCTTGACACTCATGGATTTCGAAAACTCGAAGAAATCTTTGCAATGGTTAAACGCTGCAAAGGTTTTAAATTTATTGTCTTTTTCTATACCTGCTTTTGATATTGCTAATTGATTAATTCATTCCACTTTGTTCTTGATAGTGTTCATATTCAATGATGTATATGCGTTTGTCTTGATTCGTGTGTAAATAGGTTTCTGCAATATAGTAACCTCTCATCCAAATATGTTCTTGGCAAAGCAAGTTGCCACTTTCTATCTGACATGGCAGAATGACAAACATGGCTTTAAAGCCAACGTACTAATGCCAATTGGTGACAGAACAAGCAAGACCCCATACAATGTGATTGAAATGATTAATCAAACGTATAGAGTAAAGGACGAAGGTCTAGCTTTGGAAGATATCACGATGGCACAATTGTAGGAGGCTGTTGAGATCATGTTGGTGATACCCATCTCTTATACTGGACGGATGTTCCCAAGATCCCTACTCCAACCAGGATTCAAGCTACTCTTAGAAGTGGTTCAGAGGATCTTTCTCAACCACAGTGGCACTTATGATCAAGTCACACCTGAGAAATTCAGAATTCTCACAGCGGTTGTTCTCAACCTTCGAGTCAACTGGAGCAGAATTCTCTTTGAGCTGATGGCTAAAGAAGCAAAGCTGGTGACTTACTCAAAGGATAGCAAGGGCAGAGGAACTTCAATGGAAGTTCGAAGAAACCTTCGCCATTCCACCAAGATAAGTCTGATGATTGAGCGCTTTTTCACCCAGAAGGTCTGGGAAGATGCAGTAGAATTCAACACTGGTCTTTCTATTCCCAAGGACCAGCACCAGCTGGAGATGTCTTTGGGACTCGCACCTCAATTTTTCAACAAGATCCCTGATGAAGTGCACCGTGTTGCTGCACTGGAAATGGGTAGCTCCAACCCTACTTGGGTTCCACCTACTAAAGGTGTGGAGAAGAAGAAGGAGAAGGTAGTCAAAGAAAAGACAGCACGTAAGCGAGGAAGTTCTGTTGAGACAGAAACTTCTGCTTCCCTGCCAAAACAAAAGAAAAGGAGACTCCAGAAAGTGCAAGAACCCTCTTCACCACCAGCATAGACAGCAGAACAATCAGATATGCCAGCACACACAGAACAAGAAACAGAGGCACCACAAGCAACAGCAGAACAAGCAGAGAATCCCGCTGCTGATGTGGAACAAGAAACAAGCCATCCTGCACATCAGGAGAAAGACTTTTCTCCTGCCAGAACCCCTACACCCTCACCAAGCAGAATGGAACGAATCAGCGAGGATGAAGAAGAAGGCGAATCTGCTGATGAGGAGGAGGAGAGAAAACGCCAGGCAGAGAGTGTCATTAACTTACTGGAAAATGAGGCAGAACACTCTGTACTCAAAGATTTTCCCAGCATTCAACAACTTCCCGAGAGTTTGGAAGTTGCCAAACGTGTCAAATTTTACTTGCTGGTCAAAGACAGCGAGTATTACGTTTTTGATGCACTACTCCAGATCAAGTCAATTGATGAACTGAAGAAGGAAGAGGCCACACTTCTCAATCTACTCCAAGTCTCCACAGTTCATGAAGTGAGAGCAGAATATCAACAACTTATCTCGGGCCTCATGAAGCAGGAGGCAGCAGCATTGACAGTTGATCTGCCAACACCACAACCTGAGGTCCAGATGCCAAAATCTGTTCCCACACACCATCAATCAGCACAAGGAGAAACTTCATCCAGACAGTCTCCCAAGAAAACTCCCATCATCGACCTTGACTCCGGCGATGATGAACCAGTAGGCCAGCATATTGGTGGGGAACCAAGCAACGAAATATATACCCATGGTGCTGCCCAGAAATTGAAGAAACATGTGAACTTTTACACTCTGGAAGAACTGCTGGAAAGAGAAACTCAACCCTACAACAACTACCAACTCGACAACCTCATCACACTTAGAGTTGAAGACTGCTTGACAACAACCTGCAACACCCTTCAAGAGAAAGCAACTCAGATACTCTCTGATTTCAACCAACACCAGAAAGACTATGTCAATGACATGGACAAGGACCTCAGAGGTAAACTCAGAAAAATCAGGGATGACCTTAATAAAAAGATGGATGATGATAGAGCAGCAAATGAAGCAGGTCAAGCCAAGATCAACCTCCGTCTAACTGGAATAGACGAAAGAGCAGAAAAGGCCACTGCCTTGCTTGCTGACCTGCTGGCCAAACAAGATAAATCAATTAGTGCTGTTGTTGACAAGAAAGGAAGTGCACTCGCTGCACAACTGAAGGAAGACACTGACCTGTCCATCCACTCCCAATTAGCTCATTTTGAAAATGAGAAATTTGAGGAGCTGATGCGGAAACACCAGGTCACTATCTTAAATGACCTTCTTTACCCAAACCCAGAAGAGTTTGAGCAACAGCACAACCGTCTTGCTGCTGTTGAAGAACTTCAAGAAACCTATGACAAGACTCTGTCAATCATGAACAGCAGGCTCGAGCAGAAACTCAATGCCACTGACCAGACAGTTAATTTTCTGCTCGGGTTCAAAACTGATGCTGAGAAGCAGATGGCAAAAATGACTGAGGAGATTACCTCTCTGCGTACACTCATCAATACCCTATTTGATGATGTCAAAAAGGGGGAAATCTCAGCAAGCAGCAAAGGAAGCAAAGGTAGCAAGGTTGTGAGGGAAGAAATAGACTTGGGAACAGAAGGAGTGGAAACAGAAACTGTCACACCAACACAACCCAGGCCAACCACACCTCCAAGACCCGACCCCACTCTTCTTGGAATAGAGCAAACCCCTCCAGCATCTCAACCAGCACCACCTCAGATTCCGAGCGACAAAGGAAAGAAACCAATTGACGAGGGAGATCAAATAGCTGAACTGCTGTTGTTCGGAGTGAGCATGGATCAAGCATGTGATCCAGTGTTCAGAGCACAATTCTATAAAGACCAGGCTGAGAGAGAGAGAAAGATTGTTGCACAGGAAGCCAAAGAAAAATCTTTTCAAACTCCTTTCTCCTCGCCTTCGTCTACAGAACGATCACAGCAACAGTCTTCCCAGTCAACCACTCAATCGAAGAAGAAAAAGAAGAAACCCTTCTCCTGGAACCTAGCTTTGAAGACACAGACACCCAGAGATACATGGGTTCCAGAGGGAGATCAGAGTGATTGGGAAAAAGTGAAGCAAGGGTTTATCTTAAACAGATATTTTTTGAAGGAGCCTACATACTCTGAGTCTACACCAGATGAAGATTTTCATCGCTACCTGGAAAATTTCAAGGATCAAGACCTTATACAGAGAATCAGAACAGCAGCAGCAGACGCCAAAAACCAGATCAAGGCACCAGAGAAAGAATACATGATCTGCCCAACGATACCAGGCAGCAATCTTCCAGATAAGACGTACATTCTGAACAACATCAATCAACTGGCAAAGATCAAAGGCTATAAAATCGACAACCATGACCCAAACTATGCCAGGGTGAGAGATGGCATCTATGAGAGCATCCAGCTGATATCCGATGCACAGAAAGAAAAGATGAAGAAAGGCGGAGTAGCTAGATGGTTCTCTTAGATAGTTAATTCTTATCTTTTGCTTTTGCTCTGTCATATCTGCTAACTCCTGTACTCATCAATTCATATATCAATGAATATGGAGTTTCTATGTTATTGTCGTTTACTGTTATTTACCTTAAATAACAAAAAGCTAATCTCTCCAGAACATGATTCATACTTGATTAAGCTGACTAAGTGTGGTTTTGACATCATCAAAAAGGGGGAAATTGTTGGGAACCCCACAATATATTCTAAGTTTTGATGATGTTCACTCATACACACACTTGGCATTCTTCATGTTCTGTATCATTTCTGTTGATTCTTATTGACCAGATAGTCGAAACCAGTTCAACCAGAAAGATGGAATATGTCTCAGACAGAAAGCTGAAGCAAGACAATCTTTAAAAGAAAGCTGAACCAGCAAGTCTTTAACAGAAAGCTGAACCAGCAAGCCTTTAAAGCTGAACCAGCAAG
>JAPKLX010000677.1:20780-60041 GCA_026898415.1 Leonotis leonurus
AGAAAGTGGTTAACGTATGCTCTACCAGAAAGTACTTCACCCAGAAAGTAGTTAACGTATGCTCCACCAGAAAGCACCTCGACCAGAAAAGTGTCTAAGTCAATATTCAACCAGAAAGACACTAGACCAGAGAAGACACAACCAGAAGGTTAGAAACAAAACAGAAAGAGCTGAATCAAACCTGTCGATGAAACATTAAAGACTTTCCATTGAAGATTTGGAAATTGAATCACTGATTGACATGGAGAAGGAAAGCAATCACAGATGATCTGCTTACCAATCATAGAAGATTCAATCAACAACTCTACAAGGAAAGAAGAGATATAATTGATTGACAATCCACAAATCAAATCACGTCAATCAACAAACGGCTAGAATTTCAAATTCAGAGCCGATATATGTTTGAAGTTTCAAAGTCTGAAACATACGCAAGCGCTATACTGCAGAAATATTCTCAAGCATTCTATCTCCAAATCAGACAAAAGCTTCAAACCGTTCGTGATCGCAATCACACCTCGATTCAAGTCTGTCTTATCGAGAGAAGAAGGAGATCTTTACTAGCTAGTAGTTTTCTAGTGGATTAACGTGAAGATAACCTGTTTACAGTAGTTTTCTGTAAGTTGTAAAGGGACACGACCCTTATTCGTGCATAAGTTTCAATAAGGTTTGTAATTGGAACTTGTGGCTCGTTCTCAGCGAGTATAAATAAGAAGAGTATCCTAGTAGTGGATATCTAATCCAGTTTGGATTAGACCGTGGACGTAGGGGGTTTCCCGAACCACGTAAAAATAACTGTGCCATTTAAATTCTGCATTTTATATTCAGTTGTTTTTAGTCTCTATCTATCATACTCATTCAAACCTGCATTCTTAATCTATCTTCTAAATACTCGATTAAGTTTTCAAAAGATTTTCTTAACAAGAGCACCTACTAAGTCCACCATTATTCCGCACACAATACATTGCTGGAAATTAAGTTCACACTTACTTTCTGCCTTGTATATCTCACGTGAGAGATCTTACTTGGATAGAACTTAATTGGTTAGAAAATCATATTGTTCTATCATCTAGAGCAATCTGTAATTCAGAAAGCTCACATCTCTCTGTTTGAAACAGTCAAGTGAACTGGAAAGTTTGCATTTGGTGTATTCCCCCCCCCCCCCATACACCAAACCTTGCTCTTTCGGGACCAACATCTCTCTATTTTTTTAATTCTATTCTAGAGGTAGAAGAGTATTGAGTATGTTCTGGAACATGAATCTAAAATAAACTACCTGAGTCCAAGTTTATAAAAACCGAATTTAGCTATGTAACAGTTCATATGTTCTACTCATAAATCTGTCTACGTATATATATATATAAATATAGCTGTCTAAGTTCTTTAAGTTTTTGAGGAACATGAGGTCTAGTGCTCAGTTTTATTTCTAAGTCTTGTAACACAGTTACATCTATGTTCTGAAACATATTAGAGTTCTATGTTCTTCATGCTTAAGTAAAGTTTAAACTCTTACTACACTATAGGGAATATAAAACTGAAAACTTGAGGTGTGAGTGTTTACCTTACTGCCTCTGAAAATTTGAATGGAACTGATTTGGGTAACTTTTTAAGGTGGATAGGATTTACTCTGTAAGTACTTTAGAGTATGAGAAGCTGAGTTCAAAAAATAAATTTGTGAAAAGTTTCAGCTGGAATCTTAACCCTAGACTGAAAAGATGAGACCATGTTTACCTTACTGCTTCTAAATTTGGAGTTGGGGTTACTGAAATGGCTTCCTCTTGTGTGGTTGTGTGGCTGCGTCTGTGCTTGTGTGAGTGGAAGTGGGTGTTGAAGTACAAGAGAGTTTATGGTTGGTTATGAAATCTGAGTCTTGAAAGTATAGAGAAGTGTTTCTGGGAAGGGTTCCTAAGTGTATATGAAGGAGAGATTGCTGCTACACCTATCATACGTATCATCTACATTACTCACTCTAGTTATCTAATGCAAAGTCTATTACTCAAATGTTATATGCTATGTCTCTGATTTCATTGACTTCAGGGGTTTATATTTAATGTGATGATATCTCTTATGGTGCAGAGATGGATTGTGGAGAGTAGGAGAGTGCAGGCTGTCTTCCTCAATCTGTAGCCGTGCTGTTTCAAACTCTTTTGCCTTCAATTTCTCCTGCCTTCCTTCTCTTACTCCAATTGATGTAACAGAAAGTTATGGTTAATAGCAATACACTACAGATAGCCTTCTCCATACAGTTGTGTGAATCAAATCTACTTGGCAGATTTGATCTTCCCATTTCTTTTTTTTCTAATTAGTTCTAGATGCATTAATCTCCTTTCTTTTCCTTCTTATAACTCGACAGTTTTATTTTGTAAAACTGTGTTTTCTCTAAGTTGTAATTATACCTTCATGCATTCTCCTAATGTAAATCGTTAGTATAATACTATGCATTTTATTTCATTTGTGCCAATATCATACTAGTTCACCTAATATCGAGATTTAATATTCATTCCTCCAATTCTATACAACCCTAAGTAAATAATTATCGAAAACATTAATATACTAAAATCTTGTAAGTATAATTCTTCTCTTGCGATAAGTTAATCGATTGATTAATTAGAATTATAACCCATAATCCTTTTTATACATCATTCCTTTATTAATGCTAAATAATATACCCTTCTATAGTATATAACTACACTACTAATTGTTAAAGCCTCTTCTAGGTAATTTAATTATCACATAGAACTCCAACTATCGATCATGCACTGAAATGATTTATTTCGTTCGTCTTTTTAATGATCTCATCATCGAACGAGCTTGCATAAAGTCTATTATTACACAAAGACTATAAGGTACACGAAAACAATTGCTACTAATATCAATTAGTAAATCGACATTTTAATATATACAACGAAATTTTATTATCGCGATTTCTGATACATGATAATTAGGAAAAAATTTACGGGTCATTACATTCTTCCCTTCTAAATAAAAATTTCTTCCCGAAATTTGTACGTTCTAACTAAATAGCTCGGGATATTTTTCTTTCATCTTATCTTCAAGCTCCCAAGTGGCTTCTTCTTGCCCGTGATTGTCACGCCCGCCCTTCACTAAGGATAGTAAAGTCGGGGAAACTGTGACTAGGGAAGGGATTAAAGAAACGGGGATAGCAATGGGGAAACTAGAGCGAGGCTGAACCGGACAACATCCTTATAACACATCAAATAATTCATTACACATGAATTATAAAAGGGCTTGAGTCTTAGGCTCAATACAATTCGTCATAATATGAAAGAACTGGAGTCTCGATTTTAATACATAATGATCTCAAACTAGCAGCGGAAAGACATATGGATCGCAATAAGCTCTACATGTATGAAGACATGCAGAACCCCCAAGAGTCAAATACTAAGAGATCGACAAAAAGCCCGAACGCAGCACTCCTCCTTCATCACCACTCAACCTGCACGTTTAGAAATACATGCAGGGCTGAGTACAAATTGTACTCAGTAGACACATGCCAAAATCACACACATACATATATAACTGTCATGCCATTCGGAAGTGAAACATAGGGATTTTTGTCTCTAAAGCACCTATGTTCACTAAAAATCATTTCTTGTGAAAACTTGAGTTGACAGGCCTGTCCTTAGTTCTTTGTAGTCAACCATATCTGAACGTTATTTGTGCCGGGGAAGTGGCCACTTCCCACAGACACTTGACCGGTCAACCTTTCGCTGACTCACAGTCCATTGTGTACACTAGTTCGAGTGGAGACGCTAACCCACTGGAACCCGAATTCGATTATAAATATAACAGATAGGCATCATACATAAATCAAAAACATTTATGGCAAGACAGTGCTTTGAAAATATCTCGTTTCATTTCTGAAGACATGCACACATATTTTTATAGAGTGAGAAAAGCCTACTTGAATAGTCTCGATTGGTGTTGGCCTCGTTCTCGGAGTGCGGATCCGACCTCTTATCGAAACCTTTAAATAAATCTCAAGTGAGATATAATCTTCTAGTGCATTAAATATTCTCTAAGTGAAAGAAACATTATCCTTTATTATTTGGGAAATTATTCCCGTATCTTTACTCGACTATCATGCGAATATCGAATTTTGTCTAGAGACGTTAATTCCCCAAATCACTATGTTTTCTAAAATCTTAATTTCATTTATTACATCTAAGTAATAATTTTGAATAAATAAATAAATCTCTACTTAAATATTCTAACTTTCTAAATTAACATTTATACTTTCCTATAGGTTGGACTAACTTAATATATATATATATCTAAGTATAGTCTACAATTTAGAGCAATTATTAATATGAAATTCTACTAATAATTTAATTCTCTCTATTTTAATTCATCAATATAAAATCTTAAATTTGGACCTAGTCCAAATAATTAAATTCTAGCTAATTAATTATCTAAATTAATTAATATTCTACTTCTTGGGCTTAATCTAAATAAATAAGTTCTTGGTTCAATAGAATTGTTAATAGCCCACTTAAATAATTAAATTAACCCAACTCTTACTTATTAATTTAGCCCATTTCAACATTCTAATTAGGCTCATTCATATCTATTTTATTAGCCCACTGTTTTATATTATTTAGGCCCGTTTAGAATTTAAGTTTCGGCCCAATAATATATGCTAAATTGATCATTTTATTAATTCCATAGCCCATCTTATTAAATAAGCCCAGTTCTTAAAAATTTTAGGCCCACTCGCATTTACTTAGGTCTAATTAGAATTAAATCAAGACCCAACTATTAACTCAGACCTGGCCCAGTACTCATAACTTTCTAGGCCCTATTAAATAATTAAATCTCTAGCCCAAATGAGTTAATATAAAGCCCAGTCCACTTCCTTAAATTAGGCCCGTTAGATGTACTTTCCAGCCTAGCAGATTTAAATTTCTCGGCCCATGGATCCGGCCCATACCCGGCCCAATACCCGGGTCCAATTCTAGACCCTTCTAATGACTTAACCTAGACTAAACCCAACCCATTCTTCCCAGATCAATTCAGCCGCTCACCTCCCTTTTCTCTCCCTCGGTTCTCTTCCTCTCTCGGCCCTCTCTATCTCCACCACGCCGTGTTCTCTCTCTTTCCCGATGGCAGCTTTCTTCCCCCGTGGTCTCTCCCTCTCTACTGACCTCTCTCTGCTCGCTGCTCTCTCTCTCTTCCCTCTCTCTTGGCCTCTCTCTGTTCCCTCGCTGCTCCCTCGTCTGCACAACTCTGCATCGCTCTCTTTCTTCCCTCGCTGCTCATCATCTCCACAGCTCACCATCACCACCACCACGTCGCACCATCACCATCATAGCGCACCATCACCACCACCATGTCGCACCAGCAGCGACCTACTCCGTCGCAGCTCCTTCTGCCCGAAGTCTTCCCTCGGCAGCGGTTGAGAACAACCTCTCTTTTCTTCTAATCGGAGGTTCTCCGCGTCGCTGCTCTGTTCAGCGTGGCTCCCTTCCAGCGAGGGCTCCCTCGACAGGGATCGAGCATAGTCTCCTTCCTTCCAAAGCTGTTCGCCGCTGTCCTGTCTCATCACCGCATGGCTGCTTTCGTTTTCTCTTCACAGGTAGGGTTCTCTTCTCTCCCTATTCTCAACCATTTCTTTACAGCTAGGTTCCTATTTGTTCATTGTATGAAATGTGTCTTGAACCATCTCAAGTTCTAATATTTCTGTATGTATCGTTAGCTTCTTATCCTGATTTTTTTTTGTGAAATAATGGAGTCTTGAGAGAATCTATGTTTACAGATTGGTTTTGGTTGATTCGGGGCTATTCGGGTTGGTTCGGGGCTCCTTCGGGATCGGTTCGGGTTAATTCGGGGTTGGTCGGGGCTGTCCGGAGTTATCCGGATTGATTCTGGGCCATTCGAGGTCCGTTCGGAGTCGTGCGGGGCTGTCCGGGGCTGTCCGAGCCTTGCTCAAGGCTGTTTGGAGCCGTTCGGAGCTGTCCGGGTAGATTCGGGACCTGTTCGAGGCCATCCGAAGCTGTCCGGGACTGTCCGGAGTTGTCCGAGACTGAGTTGTCCGGGACTGTCCGGAGTTGTCCGGGACTGAGTTGTCCGGGACTGTCCGGAGTTGTCCGGGACTGTCCGGAGTTGTTCGGGACTGTCCGGAGCTGGTTCGGGGTGATTCGAGGTCATTTGGAGCTTGTTCGAAGTGATTCGGAGCTGTCCGAAGTCATTCGGAGGAAGCTCACGGCTGGAGCAACAGCCGTGCACTACCATTGTTCCCATTCACTATGTAAGTCCTATTTTCTTCTTCATTTTGCTATATGGGTTACACAGCATAAGTTCCATATCATAACTTTATTTACAATTCAAAAATGTGCTTTTCCTATGTTAAGAACATATCCAGAACATATCCTTCAAATTTCAAAATGTAGTTCTTAAGTTCACGGTCTAAGCCTCTAAGTTCATGTTAAAATCTGTTTGAACATGTATGAATCCTAAGTTTAGCTTTAAAAGGTATGAACGTAAATTGTAGCTTTTAAATCCTTACCTCAAGGCTGACACTTTTCTCTTCTCGGTTCTCCTCCAGACTCCAATTTGGCAGCACTTCGTGAGAGTTAAATGGGGTGAATTTGAGTCTTAGTATCTACTCTTTATATAGAGATAAAGAGGTCCTACTTTAACCATTTGTCTATATGTTTACAGGTTGCAGGGTGTGGGAGTATTTGTCTTCGGTTGCTTTCTTCAACCTCGAGCTTGATGCACAGATTGCAATTCTGACCAAATCTTACATTGTGTAAACTGTACTCATAGTCTGCCTTTGATATCAAGCTCAGATTGCAATTCTGACCAATTCTTACATTGTGTAAGCTGTACTCATAGTCTGCCTTTGATATCAAGCTCAGATTGCAATTCTGACCAATTCTTACATTGTGTAAACTGTACTCATAATCTGCCTTATTTCATATCAGCCGAAAGCATTTAATTTAGCTGCCTATGTGCAAACTGTACTCATAATCTGCTTTTTATTTATTTACTAGATTTACTGAACCTCATATCTAATATTCTGTTCATGGCTATTTTCTTCAATTCTATACTTTAATTTGGTTTACAATTTTCTCTTTATTGGTTATTCACGTATGCTAACTTGCTCTACTAATAAAAGGACAATTAGAAATGATAACAATAATAATACTATTAATAGCAACTATTATTACTCAAATTATAATAATAATTCACTTAGGCTAATTAGAAATGAAGACATGATAAATATTTTAATCTCTTCCAAGCTTTTACTTAATATGAGATTTAAAAATAAAAATTTAATTTCATAAGTGGAGAATAATATTATCAAATTGCTACTAAATTTTCTATTCATAATTAGAACTCTAGTAACCATAATCTATTTGGTAGAAAATAGTTATAACGAAAAGAGCGGGTCATTACAGTGATGCTTCCATAGCACTTTAACCATCTTGATTGACTTATTTCGAAGTTCTTGAACTTTCTGATCTATTATAGCTTTGGGTCTTTCTTCGTAAGTCAAGTCTAGTTGCAAAATCATCTCTTCCTGATAGATAACGTATTTCTGGTCAAACACGTATTTTCTGAGTTGGGACACGTGGAAAACGTTGTGAACGTTTCCGAAACTCGGCGGCAGTGCTAGCCTATATGCCACTGGGCCTATTCTTTCCAGAATCTCGTACGGTCCAATAAAACGGGGTCTCAGTTTTCCTTTAACACCGAATCTGGTTATTCCCTTGGAAGGGGATACCTTCAAGAAAACCTTGTCTCCTATTCCAAACTGTAGTTCGGTTCTTCGGGTGTCGGCATAAGACTTCTGCCTATTCTGAGCTTCCTTGATACTTTCTCTAATTTGTCTGACAACTTCGATCATCTCGCTGACTGAGTCTGGGCCAGTTATCGCTCTTTCTCCGACTTCATCCCAATAGAGTGGCGATCTGCACTTTTTTCCATATAGTGCTTCATACGGTGCCATCCCTATGGTTGCTTGGTAGCTGTTGATATAAGCAAATTCGATTAGTGGCAGTACCACTTCCCAGCTTCCACCTCTATCGAGAACCACCGTTCTCGACATGTCTTCGAGGGTTTGAATCATTCTCTCCGATTGTCCGTCGGTCTGAGGGTGGAATGCAGTACTAAAATTTAATCTTGTACCTAATTCCTTCTGGAGACTCATCCAGAACCTAGATGTAAACTTCGAGTCTCGATCTGAGGTAATTGATACAGGCACGCCATGTAATCGTACGATTTCGCGTACATACAATTGAGATAACTTATCTGACCCATAAGTTGTCATTATAAGAATAAAGTGGGCGCACTTTGTAAGGCAATCTACTATTACCTAAATAGCAGTGTTTCCTCTTTTGGATCTGGGCAATCCTGTAACAAAGTCCATGGCAATATGCTCTCATTTCCATTCCGGAATCTCTAATGGTTGCAATTTGCCATAAGGTCGTTGATGTAGAGCCTTTACTTATTGGCACGCTAAACATCGTTCCACGAATGAAGCAATGTCCCTCTTCATACCGTCGCACCAGAATTTCTTCTTTAAATCCTGGTACATCTTTGTACTTCCTAGGTGGGCGTATATGGCGTATCATGAGCTTCACTCAAGATTTCCTACTTAAGTTCTTCACTATGTGGGATACATAGCCTTCCTTCATAGGAGATCACGTTATCAACTTCTTCATGGTAACTTGCTGCATCATCGTTTCTGACTTTCAAGCGTATCTTCTCGAGCTTTTCATCGTTTCTTTGAGCAGTTAGGATCTTACTTCTCAGATCAGGTTCCACTGTTAAAGTGGCAAGAATTCCTCCCACTGTCTCGGGTGGTAATAGGATTTCTAAGTGCATTTTCTCAAATTCCTTCACGAGTTCATTCTCTCGTGTTAGAATAAATGCATGCTTCGAGGAACTTTTACGACTTAAAGCGTCGGCAACTACGTTAGCCTTCCTTGGGTGATAGTTTATACCACAGTCGTAATCTTTTACTAGTTCAAGCCATCTCCTTTGCCTCATATTAAGGTCCTTTTGCTCGAAAAAGTATTTGAGACTCTTGTGATCCGTGAAAATTTCGCATCGAACTCCGTAGAGATGATGTCTCCAAATTTTCAAGGCATGCACTACGGCAGCTAACTCCAGATCGTGAGTTGGGTAATTCAGCTCGTGTGGCCTCAATTGGCGTGATGCATATGCTATAACTTTTCCCTCTTGCATCAAAACACATCCCAATCCATTCTTGGATGCGTCTGTATAGACTACATATTCCTTATTGGATTCAGGGACTGCCAGTATCGGGACGGTAGTCAACCTTTCTTTCAAAATCTGAAAACTGGCTTCGCATTCTGGAGACCATGTGAACTTGATCCCCTTTCGCAGTTGTTGCGTCATCGGCCGTGCTATCTTAGAAAATCCTTCTATAAATCTTCGATAGTACTCCTCCTATCTATCAAAGAGGGTCTAAACGCAATTTTCTTCTTCCGAGGGTTATAAATTCTCGGTATCCTAAATAGAATAATTATCATTACGAATCTATTTTCCAAACTAAGTCATTAAAGGTCCATATTCATCTATCTTCAAACATTACATGTTCTTAAAATCATATACTAACTCAAACAACTTTGCTTAGTAAACATATTGGCCATTACAACTAGATAAAACATTCAACTAAATACACATTCAACTTCAACTATTTTCTCTTTAACTCTTACCTGATCGAGCGAGCGGTAATGGACTGATGACTGAGGATGCTGGGCTTACTGAAAATATTACATTTTCCGATATAAGCTGACTCAAAGAAGACTCACAGGTACAGAACGAACCGCTCTGATACCAACTGTCACAGCCCAATTTCTTAACCCTCTCTTAGTTAAGTAATTAGACTATGACTCGGGTAACTTAAGAAAAACTTGGAAATTAAAATAAGTCTCAGGAACAAACCGAATCAAAATTTTCGCAAGAATCTCAAGGCAGGTTCGACACTTTAACTTCAAAAGCTCATAACTTATTCATCTGGAATCCGAATTGAGATCCGAAAGAACCGTTAGAAAGGTATTGAAAAGATCTTTAAAATGGTATCCATTTTTCATGAATTCGGACAGATGAGACATGCAGAAAAGGGGTTTCAACCTGCTGCCCTGTTTCTAGCGAAAACAAAACTCGCACAAAATGAACATCGGGTAGAAAGGATATCGATTTCACAAAATTTTGGCAGCATTCCCGTTGTATATAGGGTAATACCGAACAAACAGAAAACCCAACACCAGACATAATAAGTCATCAATTATATCACGAATGGCTAGGAACAACCAAAATCAACAGAAAGTGATATATATACACGACATCAAGTTTAATAACAACAAGTTGAACAAAACCAGGTTTCCAAACATAATTAGCTCAAGGAAATGAGTCAGCAATTTCTATACATGACCAACATGTCAAAAGAAAATTTAGAGTTTTAGCAACATAATCTCGGGCAATTAAGTACACACAACAACAAGACAAGAAGGAAAATAAGCCCGCATCAGCATCCCTCATCATCGCCATCTCCACTGCTCAACCTGCACATTTTAAAATTATATGTAGGGCATGAGTACTATGTGTACTCAGTGGGCACATTACCGAAAACATTTTAAAACATGCTCTTATGACTTGCCAACGTTTCTTTTAAATAAAACATTTTCATGCTCATGCTATATCTTGCTGAAAACATAACTTATGTCTGCAGACAAATCATTGAAATATACCATATCTACGCACTCATGTGTTGAAAGGTAGGCCTCCCCTTCAACACTATGACCGGCCAGTCCGCTCACCGGCTCACGGTCACATATGTGTACACAAACCCTTACTGGCAGCTCGTCCAGCATAGGGCCGACGCCGTAATTCTCTCGTACATAGGTAACATGCATCATATGATTAAAATAGGAAAGTCACATCTTTCAAACAACATGCATAATCAAATCTTGCATAATAGCATGCATACTTTTTAAAAAAAATTGCCCACCTGGATGATTTAATCTATATAAGTCAAGGGTTCGTCTCCTTCTTTCTTCAGTTCCTTCTCTTTTCTGTCTACTCCGCTTGCACCTTAAATATATAAGTACGGAGTATATTAGAAAATATTATCTTGCTATTTCTTAATCATACTTACTTAAATATAATCCATTATCTCAACTTGGATTACTAGGGATTTAACTTTCTTTCGGGTCATTGCATCCTTAACTGATTTACTTATTCATAACTTTATAAATCATTATCTACTCTTGAATCTTAATTAACTTACATAATTATAACACTTCCTTCTTTACATACTAAACTAACAAATTCTAACTTTCACATACTTGGCTAATTAAATCCAATAAATTTACATTAGCCATCATATTCCTTCCTTATCTCAAGTATCACATTAGATCAAACAATTAAAATCTTTATATACAAGTTTCAATCATCCCCTTTTCCATGAAAATTAAGAATCTTAATGGAGTGATGATTCTATCTCTAATCTCTTGATTTATTCATGCTTAACACTACTTAATAAACTCCCATGCATCATCATTTAGGCTAAATAGTCTCCACATATATATAATCTATGAAACTCCATAAGCTACCAAATTCTTAAAAGTCCATTTCTAGTGCTTGAAAAATTCTAATTAAATTATTCTAGACATTATTCATATCAATAAACTCAATTTTGGCATCAATTTAAGCAAATAAAATCAAAATCTCATAGGACTCATAAGCTCCATTTTCGGTCCATATCATAGAAATTAGAAGGTTTGGATTTTGTTCTAATTTCTTGCTCTAATCATGTTTATTGATATCTAATAACACTTATTCATGCTCAATTCAATGAATTTCATACAAATTCTAATGATTTAAATTAGGGTTTATGTAGGCAATTTAGGGGAAATTAAATTAACCATCATTTCTTAAGATTCTTTGCATAATCTTACTTAAAGCATACCTTTCTATCTATTTGCTACAACATACTTAAAAATCGAGACCATATATTAGCAAACTATAGGACACAAAATTATCATGGATGAAGAGATGAACTTTCATCAATTTTACAAGCTAAAAGTGTAGAAATAAGAATTATTTACCTTAATATGGTCTTTTCTTGAAATTTTTGGAACAACTTAGCTTGAAATATTGGTTTTTAGAGAAGGAAATTGTTGGTTATGGGAAGCTATGGGGATGGACGAAATTTTGGAGTGGTAGGAGGTTGATGATGATCATGAATAGTAGATATAATCTTACTTATAGATTAAGTAATTAATTTAACTAAATAAATAATTAATTTATCAATTTCTACTCTTCTCTAGAGGCTTCTAGAACCTTCTAGAATCTTATTTTTTTGGGGTTTTGAGATATTGATACTGGATGACTCGTCTCGACACAAGGAATTCACTGGTTCAGACCGTTCGTGATTCTGAGTTCGTATGAATAACTTATTCACTTTTTAAAATACCGAATAAATTTAACTGAATAATTTCTTTCTAATATAATATTTTTCTAGTAAAATCTTCATGATAATCTCTTCTATATATATTATAAAATTGGGCATAATTTGTAGATATTACTACAGCTGTCGAATTCTCAAACTGAATTCTAAACGAGAACTTATTTAATTATTGCCGAAATTGCAATAATAAATTTTTATTCTCTATTTTATCTGTTTACTGACTTAATGAAATTTCTAATTCCATTTTTTTATATTATCTAATAGATAAAAATTTTCTTTTCTAAGGGGTATGCTTCGTCTGAATTTATTCTGCCTCAAACCCCTTTCTTTCATTATTAATATGGAATTAATAAATTTCATTTTCTTTCTTAACTAAATAATTAAAATTCTTTCTTCTAAATTATATAATAAAGCTTTCAGGCTCTTCTTAATCTCATAAATATTATCTCTTAAGGATGCAATGCCCTAATTAAGGTTTAATCACACTTTAATTACGGCTACAGTATTTCGGGGTACTACATCTATGAAGACCAAGACGAACTTGTCAAGGTAAGGGTGAAACACGCGGTTCATTAGGTCCATGAACACCGCAGGTGCGTTGGTTAATCCAAACGGCATTACTATAAACTCATAGTGACCATACCGGGTTCGAAAAGCAGTTTTAGGGACATCTTCTGATCGGATCTTCAGCTGATGGTATCCTGATCTCAAATCTACTTTTGAGAAGATACACGCTCCCTTAAGTTGGTCAAACAAGTCATCTATCCGGAGTAAGGGATATTGGTTCTTGAGGGTCAACTTATTCAACTCTCTATAGTCTATGCACATCCTCAAGGTTCCGTCCTTCTTCTTGACGAAGAGTACCGGTGCTCCCCAAGGGGATACACTAGGTCGGATGAATCCTAAGTCTAACAACTCCTGGAGTTGTATCTTGAGTTCTTCCAACTCCTTAGGGGCCATCTTGTAAGGCGCTTTGGATATCGGAGCTGATCCTGGTTCCAGATCAATCGTGAACTCCAATTGCCTATTGGGTGGTAATCCTGGCAACTCGTCTGGAAATACATCTGGGTATTCCCGTACGATGGCTACGTCTTCAAGTTTTCTTTCCTCGTTCTCTTCTCCCTTCAAGTAAACTAGGTAGGATGAACATCCTTTCTTTACTAGCTTGGCGGCTTGCAGTGCTGATATAATCGTCTTCTTCCTGTTCATGGCGATCCCGTGAAAGCTCTTAGGTTCCTTTCCTGGGGTTTTGAACGATATTTGTCTCTCCTTGCAGAGGATCGTGGCATAGTTTTCGGCTAGCCAATCCATTCCTAGGATTATGTCCATATCGTTCATCGGAATCACACTAAGGTTGTTCGCAAGAACTTTAAGTGATCCTAACTCCAAACTCAGATTAGAGCAAGAGTGTGTAAGAGTCGTAGTTCCTCCCAAAGGTGAAGAAACTCTCAGGGATATCTCTAACGGTTCTAATTCCAGTCTTAAGTTCTCTACACATGCTTTGGCAATAAACGAGTGGGAAGCTCCAGTATCAAACAGAATAATTACTGGAGTGTTGAGGAGGGTTCCCATACCTATCAGGTTTCCCTGATTTCCCTCAGGCTGCTTCTGCTTTATTGCGTAAGCTCTTGCCTGGTATGATTGCCTCTGGTGTTGCCGGGGTTGATAATGAGGTGGTAGCGGTGGAGGTGGTGGTGGCTGTTGAGGTGGTTGTTGTCTGAGGGGCTGAGCTTGAATAGCTCTGACCTGCTGGTTCGGCGCCGTCTGACTAGCCCTCGTGCCCGTACCTTGCTGCCGTGTGGGGCAATGGTTGGCAAAATGCCCTTTCTGTCCACATGCAAAGCATCCCTCGCTGCCTGCCTTGCATATGCCCCCATGCATCTTCTTGCATTTGGGACAGGTAGGGAACTTCTGTGGATAGTTCCCTTTCTGGACAGTCGGGTTTGGTTTTGAAAAATTCTAGGAACGCGCTCGTCCTTCCCATGGCCTTTTCACAGTGGAGTCATTCCTGCTATCCTCCCATTTACGCTTTCCCTTATAGCCTTGGGATTGCGATTGGGCGGATACCGGTGTCGCAGTGGTTACGGATCTCTCCACTGGCATTGCAGCTTCAATATCTAACGCTCGGTTTAGGGACTCGGTGTAGGACAATCCCCCATGGCTTGCCAATGCCATCCTTATCTCGTGCCTCAGTCCCGCACAAAACTTCTCGGCCATTTTCTCATCTGTATCCACTTGCTCCGGTGCATATCTTGCCATGTCACAAAACATCCGATCGTACTCTGTGACAGTCATCCTTCCTTGCTTCAAATTATAGAATTCTGCCTCCTTCCGCTTACGGTAGCTCTTCGGAATATATTTATCATATATTCCAGTCTTAAAATCTTCCCAGGTTAGATTTGCCAGTTGTTCCGGAGTCATAATCTTTCTGCGTGCATCCCACCAGAAATCGGCTGACCTAGTTAGTTGGAAAGCGACACAGGTCATGCGCTCCCGATCTGTGCAACGCAGAAAATTGAAAATGCGTTCCAAAGCTCGCACCCAAAGTTCTGCCTCCGCTGGATCTCCCATTCCGTTAAAACCCGGTGGGTTCTGCCTCAGAAATAGTTCTTCAATCCTGCGCTCCGGTGGTGGAAGGGGTGGAGTTTGTTCCCGTTCGATTGCAGGTCCTTCCTTGGCGATTCTAGGTTCTCTTCCTCTGCCTCCGCCTCTTGGGCGTCCCGCTCTTCTCGGTGGCATTTTGCTAAGTAAATTTCTCATTAATAAGACATATATTTCAACAAAACATTTAGAGTTCGACATCATCAAAGAGGGTCGTGATGAGTGTGCGAAGTGAGGCAATCTCCTCCGTCATCTTCTCCATTTTCTCTTCAGCGTCAGCCTTAAATCCAAGCAGTAGGTTAACTGTCTGGTCGGAGGCATCTAATTTCTGTTCGAGTCGGCTATTCATGATGGACAGTGTTTTTTCATACGTTTCTTGAAGCTCTTCGACAGCAGAGATGCGGGTGGTTTGCTGCTCGAATTCTTCTGGAGTCGGATATAGCAGGTCATTTAAAACATCCGTCTGATGTTTCTTCATGAGTTCCACAAATTTTTCTTTTTCAAAAATGGCCATTTGAGAGTGAATGGATAGAGCAATGTCTTCCTTTAGTTCTGTAGAGAGTTGTGCAGCCTTCTGTCCAACTGTAGTAGTAATGGTTTCTTGCTGTTTAGCCAAAAGATCAGCTACCAAAGTAGTGGTCTTCTCCGCTTTCTCTTCTACAGCATCTAGTCGGAGGTTGATTTTGGCTTGATCTGCTTCGTTGGCCAATTTGTCATCGTCAATCTTTTTATCCAGCTCCTTCTGTACTGTTCTGAGTTTCCTTCTGATGTCATGATCCATATCGTTGACATAGTCTTTTTGATGTTGGTTGAAATCAGAGAGTATCTGGGTGGCCTTCTCTTGTATAGTATTGCAGGTTTCTGTCAAACAATCTTCAACTCTAAGGGTAATAAGGTTGTCGAGTTGGAAATTCTTAAATGGTCTGGTTTCTCTCTCTAGCAGCTCCTCCATCGTGTAGAAATTGATATGCTTTTTGAGTTTCTGAGCAACTCCAGGTGTGTATATCTTATTGGTTGGCTCACCACCAATGTTCTGTCCAACTGGAATATCATCTACTGGGTCCAGGGACGGATCCAAATTGGGGCCTAGGGGGCCCATGGGCCCCTCCAAGATTTTTAGAATTTACATATATGTACATATAAAAGCTAGAACTTATGCATTAGTATTTTCTGGCACACTTGGTTCATGTCTTAGCTTTAAAAATAGCATAACCACATGTCCCATGTTCGATTCCTTCTACTGCTTTCTTCTTCTTATTTTTTAACTTTAATTTATTTCTTTTATTTTACCTACAAATTATTTATTTCTTTGATCATTTACTTTTAAATATGGGAGTTGGAACATTCATTCATATATTGCTTTATAGTATATTTTTATATATTAGTAATTTTACAATACAATATAGTTGTGCTCTAGTTTAAATAAACATGGTTTATTTTTTGAATTGTTATAATAAGCTTGATACAATCTAGTTAGAGATTTTTTTTAAAAAATATGGATCCTAACAAATTTATAAGTTTGATATTATTTTATATACTTCTTATTAATCGTGTTAAAAAGATGTTATATTTATGAAAACAATATAGTTATTTTTTTTTTTAAATTACTCTCTCCATCTCACTTCATTAGACGCATTTGCTTTTGGTTCGGATACTAATATTTAGTTATTAATAACTTTTGAGGAGATAGTTTTGTACTTTAAAACTTGCCAAAAATATTAATGTGTCTAATTGAGTGAGACGTTCCAATAAAAAAAATGCGTCTAATGAAGTGGAACAGAGGAAACATATAATAGTATTGGCCCCCCTCGACAAAATTTCTGGCTCCGTCACTGACTGGGTCCAGGTTGATGATGGGGATTTTCTTTGCAGACTTCTGGGATTCTGCTGCTGTTTGTTCTGGTGGTTGCTGTTGTTGTTGTTCTGGTTGAGCAGATTCTGTCATCGGGACATCTTGTTCTACTGTTTCTTCTGGTACACTCAAAAAGAAATCCATTTTACCTGTGTAAAAGGATTTCAGATCAATCTTCAAGAGTCCTGCCTCATGCTTCATGAGCGCCAGGATGAGTTATGGGTATTCTGATCTGACTTCTTTGACTGAGGAGGCTTGGAGTAGGCTAAGTAAAGTGGCCTCTTCCTTCTTCAGTTCTTCAATTGTTCTGGTCTGGAGCAGCGCATCAAATATATAGTACTCGCTGTCCTTGACCAGCAAGTAGAATTTTACGCGCTTGGCTGCTCCCAAACTCTCTGGAAGAAGATGAATGCCAGGAAACTCTTGCAGCACAGAATGTTCTGCTTCATTCTCCAGTAAGTTTATGACACTTTCTGCTTGACGTTTCCTCTCTTCCTCCTCATCAACAGATTCTCCTTCCTCTTCATCCTCACTTATTCTTTCCATTCTGTTCGGTGAGGGTGTAGGTGTTCTAGCGGGAGAAAAGTCTTTCTCCTGATGTGGATTAAAACTTGTTTCTGGTTCCACATCAGCCGCTGGAGTCTCTGTTTGTGGAGCCTCTGGAGGAACTATCTCAACCTGTGTCTGCTCCTCTCCCAGTTCTGCTGCTGTTTCTGGTGGTGGTGGAGACTCAACTTTCCTTAATCTGCGTTTCTTCTGTTTAGGCTGAGAGGCAGAAGTTTCTGTCTCAACAGAACTTCCCCTTTTTGTAGATGATATGCGTGTTGTCTTTTCTTTCATCGCAGACGCCTTGGGGGCCTTGCCTTTCTGTTTATCAGCACCTTTGGCAGGTGGCATCCATGTGGGATTAGAACTTCTCATCTGCAGAAGTGCCACACGATGCACTTCATCAGTTATTTTGTTGAAATATGCTGGAGTGAGTCCTAAAGACATCTCGAGCTGATGTTGATCTTTAGGGATAGTGAGGCTGGTATTGAACTCAACAGCATTCTCCCAAACCTGCTGCTTAAAAAATCGTTCCACCATGAGACTGATTTTGGTGGAGTGGCGCAAATTCCTCCTCACTTCCACTGACACTCCTTTGCCTCTGCTATCCTTGGTGTAAGTTACCAACTTTGCTTCTTTTGCCATTAGGTAAAACAAAATTCTGCTCCAGTTGACTCTGAGATTGAGTACAACTGCTGTGAGGATTTGGAACTTCTCTGGAGTTACTTGATCATAAGATCCACTGTGGTTGAGGAATATCCTTTGAACCAATTCAAGCAGCAATTTGAAGCCTGGTTGTAGGAGAGATCATTGAAACATTCTTCCAGTATATGCGATGGGTATCACCATCACGATCTCCACTGCTTCCTGCAGTTGTTCAGAAGTGATATCGTCCAATGTTAGACCTTCATCTTTCAACCGATACGCCTGGTTGATCATTGCGATGACATTGTATGTTGATTTATTGGTTCTGTCCCCGATTGGCATCAACACATTTGCTTCATTGCCATCTTTATCACTCTGCCATGTCAGATAAAATGTAGCTACATGTTTCGCCAAGAACATATTGGGGTGTGAAGTAACAATGTTGCAGAATCCTAACACCACAAGAACATACAAGTATGAATGTCCACACATAAACAGTTAATTAGAATGAAAAGACATCTTAAACAGTTCATAAGGCAAGTAAAGTAATAGGCCAATACTTGTAGCAAGTTGCAGATATATGGAAGATTTAATAAACTTAAAACCTTTGCAGCGAGTAACCATGGCAAAAATCTCTTCGAGTTTGCGAAACCCATGAGTGTCAAAAACAGCGTAAGGTTCAGGAGAAAGAAACTTCTGGACCTCGACCACATGTTGAAGAAACAAGGAAGTTTGGGGTGCCATGATCAAACGTAAGATGTTTTGAAGGAGTTTGCAGAGAAATCAAGTCAGGAAATTCTTAAGTGCTTAGGAAGAGTAGTGCTCAGTGCGATGTAAGTGAAGGTGAATAGTTCAGTGAAGAATATCGCATATATATAACAAAATAATCAACGGCACAGATAAAAAGGATAAAAATTGAAGGGTTGGATGTGTATCTCCCTTTTAGGTTTTCCCGCTTCAGTCCTTTGTTTTGCCGTCTTTCCTTGCGTGTGATATACGCTCTAGATCCTAGGGTGGTAGGGGAGCGTGTGCGTATCTCATTCTCCACTGCAACTTTCCTTTTCCCTTTTCTTGCAGAGATTTTCTCGATCACAGTTCCCAAAGATGTGCTAATCATCACAAATATAGAAGATTTAGTAAATCTAGGTTAGAAAATATCTTTGCAGACTGTAATCTCGGAGATTGATTATGGAAAGTGACGTCTTTTATCTAGGACGCTTCAATTTCCTCAAAAAGTTCCCCCTTGACTTAGTAATTATGAAATAATTTCCACGTGGTACTTTCTTCAATCTGAGTAAGTTATGACACGTGAAATTTTTATTTCTATCTTGGCATTCAGTCATTGTGGAAGACATTCTGTTGTTAGCAGTCTGGTAACATTCTGTTGTTAACAATCTTGTGACTTTCTGTTGTTAACAATCTGGTGACCTTCTATTGTCAACAATCTGATGACCTTCGGTTGTCAACAATCTGGTGACCTTCTATTGTCAACAATCTGATGACCTTCTGTTGTCAACAATCTGATGACCTTCTGTTGTTAACAATCTGGTGACCTTGTTCTATCATCCAGACTTAGTAATCCAAGCTTTCTACATAGCATCTTAAATCTTTCTTCTGGTAGAGCTTTAGTCAGAATGTCAGCACGTTGGATATCTGTGTGAATCTTCTCGATCTGGATATGCTTTCTCTCCACATGATCTCTAATAAAATGATGTCTCACATCAACATGTTTACACCTTGTATGAAGTACTGGATTCTGTGTTATAACTATTGCGCTTGAACTGTCACAGAATATAGGTATCTCCTTTACTTCGATCTCGTAGTCCCTTAGTTGCTGTTTCAACCATAGGATTTGTGCACAACAGCTTCCAGCAGCCATATATTCTGCTTCTCTTGTTGATGTGGCAACGGATGTCTGTTTCTTTGAGAATCAAGATATCAACTTGTTTCCAAGAAACTGGCATGTACCAGAAGTAGACTTTCTGTCCAACTTGCATCCTGCATAGTCTGAGTCAGAATAGCCTGTTAGTTCAAAATTATCGTCATGCGGATACCAGAGGCCAACGTGAGCCGTTCCTTTAAGATATCTAAGTATCTTTTTGATAGCCTCCATATGTGATTCTTTAGGATTGGCTTGATATCTGGCACATACTCCTACTGCAAACGTGATATCTGGTCGACTTGCAGTAAATTACAATAATGAGCCTATTATGCCTCTGTATTTTGTTATATGTGCTGGTTTGTCTTCTGGATCTGGATCTATCTTTCCATTGGTCTGTATTGGAATCTTGGCTGGCTTGCTGTCTTTAACTCCAAACTTGTTGACCAGATCGTTAATGTACTTTGCTTGATTTACAAAGATACCATCTGGTAGCTGTTTTACCTGCAAACCTAAAAAGAAATTCATCTCGCCCATTATGGACATTTGATATTTATTCTTCATTAGTTCAGCAAATTTATCACATAAGTGGGGAGATTGAGATCCAAAAATTGTGTCGTCTACATATATCTGGACCAAAAGGATATGTTCTTTGACTTTAATGACAAACAATGTTTTGTCAACAGAACCTCTTCTGAAGCCTGATTCCAGCAGGAATGTTGATAACGTTTCATACCACGCTCTGGGTGCCTGTTTCAATCCGTAGACAGCTTTAGCTAATCTATATACTTTCTGGTCTGGATTTCCTTCTTCAAAGCCAGGTGGTTGCTCAACATATACTTCTTCCTCAAGTATACCATTTAGGAATGCACTTTTAACATCCATCTGGTACACTTTGAATCTCTTGTATGCTGCATATGCGAGGAATAGTCTGATTGCTTCCAATCTAGCAACCGGTGCAAAAGTTTCGTCAAAGTCGATGCCTTCCTGTTGATTGTATCCCTTTGCAACAAGTCTAGCTTTGTTTCTGACTACTTCACCATTTTCATCTCGTTTATTCTTGAATACCCATTTGACACCTATCACTCCCTGATGTTTTGGTCTGTCTACTATATACCAAACTTGGTTTCTTTTGAACTCGTTGAGTTCATCTTGCATAGCAATGACCCAGTCTGCATCTTTGAGTGCTTCATAAGTATCAGAGGGTTCAGCACGTGATAAGTAGCAACTAAGAAGTGCACTTTCTCCATGCATTCTTCTAGTTTTCACTCGATCTGCTGGGTTCCCAACAATCTGTTTAGAAGGGTGATTATCTTGTATCCATTTCCTTCTGCCAGACATCTCTTCTTCTGATATCTCAGGTTCTGGTTCATTTGTTGGGTCCTCGAATTCTAGATGAGATGCTTGAAAAGGATTTTCAACTTCTGGTTCTTCAATTTCTTGATTATTATTCCAAACATTTGTGTCTCTTTATTCTTCTGGTTGATCTTGATCTTGCTCAATATTGTCTCCTTCTTCTGGATGATTATCTTCTGGTGGAGTTATTGATCTGTCAGGGTCCAGTATGATATGTTCTGTTCCCCCTTGCTGTGAGCTTATTGCTTCATCAATAGATGGAACATAAATATCATTATCTTCTGTTGTATTCCAGATTAGAATATCTTCGAGCAGAATTCCTTCTGTTCTCTTATCTTTGTTCTGCCCTTGTGTATGATCATCAATTAACTCTCTGTCATCAATAAAAGATTCATCAAAAACAATATGAGGTGTTACCTCCACAATATGAGTCTTCTTGTTGTAAACCCTATAAGCTTTGCTAACATCAGAATATCCTAAGAATATTCCAGGGTCAGCTTTACTATCAAAGGTTTTCAACTGAGATTTCCCATTATTATGAATGTAACACAAACAACCAAAAGTACGGAAGTAATGTATCTTGGGCTTTCTGTTGTTCCAAACTTCGTATGGTGTCTTTCCATGTCTGATGGTGACCACGGATCTGTTCTGTGTATAGCAGGCCGTATAGATGGCTTCTGCCCAGAATTTCTTTGGTAATCTGGTTGCATTAAGCATGGTGCGAGCTGCTTCTTTTAATGATCTGTTCCTTCTTTCAACTACCCCATTCTGTTGAGGTGTTCTAGCTGCAGATGTCTGATGTGTAATTCCCATCTGGTTGCAGTAGTCCTCAATCTTCTGATTTAGGAATTCTGTTCCTCGATCTGTTCTGATGGTTGTAACAGAAACTTCCTTTTTCTTGGTGATTTTGTTGAGGAAGTTTGGCAGTTTTTCCAATGTCTCTTTCTTCTTATGTAAGAAGATTACCCATGTGAATCTTGAATAATCATCAATGATGACCAGAGTGTATTTTCTACCATTTATACTCAATGGTTTGACTGGACCAAATAAGTCTAAATGTAGTAACTCCAAGATTCTGCTGGAAGACTGAACAGCTTTGCTAGAAAATGATGATCTGATTTGCTTCCCAGCTTGACATGCTTCGGAGATGTGGTTCTTGTCATATACTTGATTTGGTAATCCTTCGACTAGTTTCTCTCGTGCAATCTTATTGATTGACTTGAAATTGAGATGACTTAGTCGTTTATGCCACAGCCAACTAGTTTCTGATACTGTCTTAGTAACCAGACATGTCTCAATCTGGTTGTCCCATTGCACAATATATAATCTATCTTGCAATTTTCTGGTAAGGAGTATCTCATCTCCTTCCTTGCTTTTCACAAAACAATTGTTAGCATAAAAAACAATCTAATTACCGTTAGCACAGAATTGGCTTACAGAGAACAGATTGTGACTAAGACCCTCAACATATGATACGTTTGTGATGGTGGTCTTGTCAACTCTAATGTTTCCATATCCTCTGGTATATCCTTTTGAATTACATCCAAAGGTGACCTGAGGTCCTGGTTTCTCTATGTAATCTGATAGTAAGTTCTTGTCACATGTCATGTGTTTTGAACAGTCACTATCTATGATCCAGATTGCTCCTTTTGCTATCTTGTACCTTCTTGCAGTCTTCTGATCCTGCAATTAATTACACTTAGCTACCCTTCAACGTTTGGGTGCTTGGTTATTAGCAAATGTTCCCTTTCGAATCCAGAACATTTTTGGGTTAGGAACAGATATATAGCAAGTAATAATATTCCCATCATTATCAACTTTTGACATAGAATGGAATATAGATGGATGATATTACATCCTTCTTGCATTCTTCTTGCATTACATCCTTCTTGCATTCTTGCATTCTTCAATCCCTTATTAGTGGGTACTGTCATGTTGACATTCTTGTTGGGCAATGTCCTGTTGACATTTTTGTTGTGAACATCTTTTGTTTCTGTGTAATAGGCTGGTTGTCCCCTTGTTTGATGGTATTGTCTGTTTCCAGTCTGTTTCACCATCATCTTCTGGGGTTGATCTTTCTTGTTTCTAAGATTTATTACTTGATCTGGTATTTGTTTCCTTTCTGGTACGAATTTTATGGTACTAGAGGATTTCTCTGAGTGGCTTGGATATCCTAATCCAGATGTACCCTGTTGTTGCAGGTTGATTAGCAACTTAGCGCGTTCATCACTCTTGTAAATTATTTCCTTCCCTTTCTTTATCTTCTCTTCAGCCACGTTGTTTCTTGTAATGAGATCTTTGACCTTGGAGTTTAGAGAGTGAATCTCATTGTCTTTTCCATTGATCTGTTCTTCCAGATCAGCTATTTGAACAACGAACTGGGTGTTAGCAGTACTCAGTATCTGTTCTGATTTCTTCATCTTATCATTCTCTTCTACTACCTCTCTAAATAATCTCTTGATGCTCGAGTAGCTTTTGAACATCTCATTGACCTCATTCCAAGAGTATTCATCTTGATCTTCTATTTCCTGTTCCAGATTATTATCATTTGAAGAAATAGAGTTGCAAGAATTTACCTCTACTTCATCTAGGTGGTTGTCTAGTCCTACATAACATTCATCCCAACTTTCTTCATCATTGGCAAAGAATGCTTCATCATCCTCTGATGAACTATCTGATAGATGGATCGAGCTACTAGAGTCTTCTTCTGCTATCATGGCTTTACATTGAGCTCTTAGTTTCCGATCCCTCTTAGCTCGTAGTTCTTCTCTTTGACTTTTAGATAGGTTTGGGCAATCTGTTTTGAAATGACCTGTTCTCCCACAGCCATAACAAGTATAGTCATTAGGATTAGTGATTTTACCAATACTTCTACTTTCTGTTTTGTCATCTGATCGTTCTGCTTCTTTGTTCTTCTGGTATCTGCTTTTGTTATCTTTGTAGAACCTTCGATACTTTCTCGATCTGATTTCCATCTTGTCCATTCTCTTGGCAATCATTGAGAATTCCTTGAGTAACTTATCATATCCTCCTTCTTCTGGTGCAGCAGATGATTCTTGTCCATTCTGATGGCAGTCTCTTTCTCCTTCTTTGAGTTGTTCTCGTTCTTCTTACTGAAGGAATGGTCTGGTCCGTGAATCCTTCTGATGTCACATTCATGGATAGCCAGATGATCAAATAGTGCTTCTACGGACAGATCGTTAAAATTAGCATGTAGAGGTTGCATAGCTGAGTAAATCTCCCAGCTTGGTGGTAGAGCTATAAGAATCTTGAGATTCTTCTCTCTCTGTGTGTATTTATTCTTATTGAAGGCAGAAACTTCAAGTAGTACTTAAATGAACCTGTTCTTCATCTGTTCAATAGTTTCTCCAGGTTTCATCTTGAATTCATCAAACTTGTTACATGCTAGAGACAGCTTGTTCTCAATCATTGCTTCCGAGCCTAGACTGAGATCTCTCAAGGCTTCCCACATTTCTTTGGCTGTATCAAGATCTTGGATCTTAGCCAGATGGACTCCTTTTACAGTACTGGAAATAACTCCTTTGGCAAAATCATCAAGATTTGCTTCTCTTCTTTCTTCAGAAGTGTACTTTCTGGGATCTTTTAGTACAGCTTCTTTGACCACTCCTGTTTCAGTGATACGAGTTGTTTCTTCTGTAATGGCTAATGGCCCTTCTTCAATTACCTTCCACATCAAGCAGTGATGAGCTTTGAGGCACATCTTGATTCTGAAACTCCACTCTCTGTAACCTTGAATGGAGAATTCTTCGCATGCCCTGATAACAGATGACTCCATAATGACAGATAGGATGCAGATGATGAAAAAGATTTTCTAGATCTATTCAAGTTGACCACGTAGGTATTAACCTTGTGAAACAAAATAATGGTCTTATGAACCACCGCTCTGATACCACTTGTTGGTCTCGAAAGAGCAAGGTTTGGTGTATGGGGGTGGGGGGGAATACACCAAATACAAACTTTTCAGTTTACTTGACTAATTAGAGAAGGAGAGATTTAAGCTTTCTGTATTACAGATTGCTCAAAGTGTCAGGCCAGATAGATAATCCAATCGATCTGGTTCTAACCAAGCAGAATCTCTCAAGTGAGTAACACAAAGCAGTGAATAAGAGTAATCTTATTCTCCAACAATGTATTGTGTGCGGAATAATGGTGGACTTAGTCGGTGCTCTTTGTTTAGAAAACCTTTGAAGACTTAACCAAATATTTTAGAGATTGATTAAGAGAGCAGTTTGAATGAGTATGACAGATAGTGAATAAAAACAACTGGAATATAAATGCAGAAAGTAAATAACGCAGTTATTTTACGTGGTTCGGGAAAGTCCCTACGTCCACGATCTAATCCAAACTGGATTAGATATCCACTACTAGGATACTCTTCTTATTTATACTCACTGAGAACGAGCCACAAGTTTCAATTACAATCTGGTTGAAACTTATGCACGAATAAGGGTCGTGTCCCTTTACAACTTACAGAAAACTACTGTAAACAGGATCTCTTCACGTTAATCCACTAGAGAACTACTAGCTAGCAAAGATCTCCTTCTTTTTCTCTCGATAAGACAGACTTGAATCGAGGTGTGATTATGATTACGAACGGCTTGGAACCCGATCTGGTTGAAATATTCTCTCAGTGAAAGCTGTGATGTTTGAGATGATTTCTGGGCAGAGTAGCTTCAGATGATAGATGATCTATTCGCGTGTTTACTGCCAATCTTTGTTCCGAGCTTTTATAGGTGTAGAATTTTGAAATTCTAACCGTTGAACTTGATCTATTTGAAGTAAATGTGATTTCACCAATCAAGGATAGTGAATCCCTAGATTATCCTCTCTTGCCTTCTAATGAGGTTGACAGAATCTTCCAAGTATGGTAAGCAGATCGTTTGACAGATACTTCTTTCCTTTTTCTTGTCTTGATTGATTCTCTTCCTTCTTTGGTACGAAAGGCTTAGTTTAGACTTTGGTTTGAATGTTGATCTGGTTTGAACTTTCTGGTTGAGACTTTCTGGTTCAACTTTCTATTAAGGTTGATATTCTTCAACTTTCTGTTAAAGTTGATATGCTTCAACTTTCTGTTTTAACTTTCTGTCGGAGTTGATATGCTTCAACTTTCTGGTTGAGGCTTTCTGGATCAACTTTCTGTCAAAGTTGATATGCTTCAACTTTCTGGTTGAGGCTTTCTGATTCAACTTTCTGTCAAAGTTGATATGCTTCAACTTTCTAGTTGAGTCTGAACCTTCTGAATATTTAAGATTCCTGTATAAACCAGATAGAAGAATACAGAACATGAATAATCCTAAGTGTGTTTTTGAGAGAACATCATCAAAACTTAAAATAATTTGTGGGGTTCCCAACAGGATGGTTTTCTCTAACTCTTCCCGGAGGTTTTCTTCGGTGAGTAACCTCTTGAACCTCATCTTGTTCGTCTTCTGGTTCCTGTTGTGTAACATTATTTTCCTCATCACTGCTGGATGTTGTGTTAGGTGGAACAGTTTGGGCTTCGACAGGAGGTAGAACAACTCCCCCTTGATATACGTCGTCTTCTGCTTCCACCTCCTTGTTCACATCACCTGCGTCATCAAAGACAACATTAACAGATTCTTGTATTGTTTTAATGCGAATGTTAAATACCCTATAAGCTACGATGTTTGTTGAGTACCCAACAAATACACCTTTGTCGCTCTTATCATCAAACTTTGTTAGATACTCACGATCATTTAGGATAAAACATACACACCCGAAAACAAGAAAATGTTTTAGGTTAGGTTTTCTTCCCTTAAGTAGCTCATACGGTGTTTTCAATGAGCCTGGTCGAATGTTGACTCGATTGTTGATGTAACATGCGGTGTTTACTGCCTCAGCCCAAAAATGTTTTGCCATTTGTTTTGAGGTCAGCATCACCCTAGCCATCTCAATCAAGGTCCTATTCTTGAGTTCGACCACTCCATTCTGCTGTGGAGTTTTTGGTGCTGCAAACTCCTGACATACTCCCTTTTCATTGCAGAAACTTGTAAATTGTGAATTTTCAAACTCACGGCCATGATCAGATCTTATACGAGATATTCTAGCATCTAATACATTAGCAACACGAGCAAACATATTTCTAAACATCTCAAATGTTTTAGATTTGTCTCGTAAAAAATATGTCCATGTGAAACGGGAAAAATCATCTACCACAACTAGTACATACCTTTTGCCACCAATACTTTCCACTTCCATGGGTCCTACCAGATCCATATGCAGAAGTTCAAAGCACCGGTTGGTTCCATAGTGATTGTTGGGAACCCTATAGATTAGTGTTGATGATGGTCTCTCGAAACACACTTAGCTGGTCTGTTTGTTTGAACTGTTCCCCGTGTAAAACCAGATCACTATAGATTAAGTGATTTCTGTTTTGGAACAGATTAGGAGATGACTTAAAATGTAAAGGATATATTCCTATAGAAGTCATTCTCAACTTAGAATAGGATGAAGGTCAA
Organism: Leonotis leonurus; assembly: GCA_026898415.1. Taxonomy (NCBI): domain Eukaryota; kingdom Viridiplantae; phylum Streptophyta; class Magnoliopsida; order Lamiales; family Lamiaceae; genus Leonotis; species Leonotis leonurus. Next base: position 48,620 of record JAPKLX010000677.1, read on the forward strand.
GATCTCATGCTCAGAAGAATCGATCTGCTGTAACAGACGATGACCAGATCGATGACCAGATCGATGTCTACAGCGATGAACCAGAGCGACTGAGTCATCAAGCCATTAGCTGACATCATCCTACGCGTCATATACACTTGCCATGTCAAGATCAAGGTCCATCCAACAGGGTTTGGAAAGATGATCTACGATTTAAACATATAAGGAAAGAGACCGTTAACAATCTGATTTCCATAAATCATAGATTGGGTCAACCTTTCCCATATGGCAAGAACAGATATGATGGAAACCATTGATTGGCAATATACCATCTATCTCACGCCAATCAACAAACGGCTAGAATTTAAAATTCAAAGCCTATATAGTTGAAGACATCAATCTGGAATATGTGAAGAACAAGAAGAGAATACACGCGAGCTATACTGCAAATATCCTTCAAGATTCCTGCATTCCAGACTTAGAGCTTCAACATTCTGTGATTCTACATCACACCAACCACCTCGATTCAAGTCTGTCTTGTCGAGAGAAAGGAGATCACCCTGCTAGCTAGTAGTTTTCTAGTGATAACGTAGAGGTAATCTGTTGTAAAGGGACACGACCCTTCATTCGTGCATAAGTATCACTCTAGTTGTGATTGGTACTTGTGACTCGTTCTCCACGAGTATAAAGAAGCAGAGTATCCTAGTAGTGGATAATCTGGTCTAGGTTTGACCAGATCGTGGACGTAGGGATTTCCCGAACCACGTTAAACATCGTGTGCTTTACTTTTCTGCATCCTTATTATCTGTTGTTTATTATCCTAACCTTATGCACAATCATATAAGCTGCATTCTCAATTAATCTGCTTAAACGATCTGATTAATTCCTTAAGGTTTTCTAAACAAGAGCAATCATTAATCCACCATTATTCCGCACTCACTCTACACTCAAGAGGTAATAAGATCACTCTTATTATCTGTTAAGTGTTTACACTTGAGAGTAATCTGTTTGGACAAAACCAGATACTGATCTGTATATCGATCTGGTCAGTCATTCCAAGCAATTTCTTACATAGAATAGCTTGAGCTCTCATATAAATTGTCAAGTAAACTGAAAAGTTAGCATTTGGTGTATTCCCCCCCCATACACCAAACCTTGCTCTTTCGGGACCAACAAGTGGTATCAGAGCAGTGGTTCAAACTGACCATTGTTTTGTTTCACAAGGTTAAAACCTGCGTGGTCTACTTGAATAGATCTAGGAAAACCTTTTTCATACACGTGCATACTATCTGTTATGGAATCATCTGTGATCAGGGCTTGCGAAGAATTCTCTATCCAAGGATATAGAGAATGGAGTTTCAGAATCAAAATGTGTCTCAAAGCCCATCACTGCCTGATGTGGAAAGTAATTGAAGAAGGGCCATTGGCAATCACAGAAGAGACCACTCGCATCACAGATACAGGAGCAGTCAAAGAAACTGTCCTAAAAGATCCCAGAAAATATACCTCCGAAGAAAGAAGAGAGGCAAATCTCGATGATTTTGCCAAAGGGATCATTTCCAGCACGGTCAAAGGCGTACATCTGGCCAAGATCCAAGATCTTGATACAGCCAAAGAGATGTGGGAAGCCTTGAGAGACCTGGCGCTTGGATCTGAAGTGATGATCGAGAACAAACTGTCTCTAGCCTGCAACAAATATGATGAATTCAAAATGAAACCAGGCGAGACAATAGAACAGATGAAGATGAGATTCACTGGAATTCTCCTAGAGATATCTGCGTTCAAAAAGAATAAGTATACTCAAAGGGAGAAGAACATGAAAGTTCTTAGAGCACTTCCACCAAGCTGGGAGATCTACGCTGCAATGCAACCCCTAAGAGCAGACTTCAATGATCTGTCTACTGAAGCCTTATTTGATCATCTCGAAGGTCATGAATGTGACATTCAAAGAATTCGAGGACCAGATCATCTGTCCAAAAAGGCAGAAAGCAGTTCAAAGAAGGACAAAGAGGTAGCCTTCAAAGCGAAGAGCAAGCCAGATGATCCTTCTGAGTCTGCTACTCCAGACGAAGAGAAAGGCTATGACAAACTCTTAAAAGAGTTTGCAATGATAGCTAAACGAATGGATAAAATGGAAACCAGATCAAAGAAATACAGACGCTTCTACAAGGATAACAAGAGGAACTTCAACAGGAAGTATAACAATGATCGATCAGATGACAAGAATGAATCTAAACAGCAGACTACTAAAACAACAAAGACCTCTAACTCTACAGATTACACATGCTTTGAATGTGGTAGAACAGGTCACTTCAAAACAGATTGTCCCAATCTGTCCAGAAGCCAAAGAGAGGAACTGAGAGCTAAAAGAGATCGAAAGCTTAAAAATGAGCGCAAAGCCATGATAGCTGAACAGAACTCAAGCAGCTCAAGTCATTTCTCAGACAGTTCATCAGAAAATGATGAGGCTTTCATTGCTGACGACGAAGAAAGCTGGAATGAATGCTATGTAGGCTTGGACAATGGACTAGATGAAGTCGAGGTAAATTCATGCTATTCAAATTCCTCAAATAGTAATAGTGATCTTAAACAGGAAAGTGAAGATCAAACAGAATACTCATGGAAAGAAATAGACGAGATGTTCCAAAGTTACTCGAGCATCAAAAGACTGTTCAAAGAAGTAGTTGAAGAGAATGACAGATTAAAGAAGATTGAGCAGACTCTAAGCTCAGCAAACACTAGATTTGTTGAGAAGATTACTGATCTAGAAGAGCAAATCAAGAGTAAAGACAGTGAAATCCATGCTCTTAATTCAAAGGTCAAGGATCTGGTTACTAGAAATAATATTGCTGAAGAAAAGATCAAGAAAGGAAAGGAAATGATATACAAGAGTGATGAGCGTGCCAAGCTGCTAATCAATATGCAACAAAAGGGCACATCTGGTTTGGGATATCCAGGTCACTCAGAAAAATCCTCAGGAACAATAAACTTCGTACCAGAAAGGAAGAAGATACCAGATCAAGTGAAGGACTTGAAAAATAAGAAAGGTTATCCTCAAAAGATGATCATAAAAGATGCAAAGAATAGGCAATATCATCAAACAAGGGGACAACCAGCTTACTACACAGAAACAGAACACTTTCAAAGAGCAAATGTCAACAGGACAAAAACTGTCAACAAGACAGTACATACAAAGAAAGGGTTGAAGAAGGATGAAATGGAAAGATATCATCCATCTGAAATCCACTCAGTAACTAAAGTTGACAATGATGGAAATACTATTACCTGCTATATTTCTGTTCCTAACCCCAAAATGTTCTGGATTCGAAAAGGAACATTTGCTAATAATCAAGCACCCAAACGTTGAAAGGGTAGCTAAGTTTGATTAATTGCAGGATCAAAGATCTGCAAGGAGGAGTAAAATTGCAAGAGGAGCAATCTGGATAATCGATAGTGGTTGTTCAAAACACATGACGTGTGACAAGAACCTACTATCAGATTACGTGGAAAAACCAGGACCCCAGGTCACCTTTGGATGCAATTCAAAAGGTTACACCAGAGGGTATGGAAACATCAAAGTTGGCAAGACCACTATCTCTAATGTCTCATATGTTGAGGGTCTTAGTCACAATCTGTTTTCTGTAAGTCAATTCTGCGCTAATGGCAATCAGATTGTTTTTGATACTAACAACTATCTGGTGAAGAATAAGGAAGGAGATGAGATACTCCTTACCGGTAAATTGCAAGATAGACTGTACATTGTCCAGTGGACAAACCAGATCGAAACCTGCCTAGTCACCAAGACTGTATCAGAAACCAGCTGGTTATGGCATAAGAGATTAAACCACCTAAACTTCAAGTCAATCAACAGGATTGCCAAAGAAAAGTTAGTGGAAGGACTACCAGATCAAGTGTATGACAAAGATCACATATGTGATGCTTGTCAAGCTGGAAAGCAGACCAGATCATCCTTTACAAGCAAAACAGCTCACTCAACATCAAGGGTACTAGAGCTGTTACACCTTGATCTGTTTGGACCAGTCAGACCACTAAGCATCAATGGGAGAAAGTACACATTGGTAATCATAGATGATTACTCAAGATTCACTTGGGTCATCTTTCTGCTGAAGAAGAAAGAGACTCTAGACAAGCTCCCTGATTTTTTACACAAAATCTCTAAACAGAAAGAGATGAGTATAACCTCTATCAGAACAGATCGAGGAACAGAATTTCTCAACCAGAAGATTGATGCATATTGCAAAACGATGGGAATCACTCATCAAACATCTGCCGCTCGAACTCCTCAACAGAATGGAGTAGTTGAGAGAAGAAACATATCACTCAAAGAAGCAGCTCGCACGATGCTTAATGCTACAAATCTACCGAAGAAATTCTGGGCAGAAGCTATATACACAGCTTGCTATACTCAAAACAGATCATCCATCACAATCAGACATGGAAAGACTCCATATGAAATATGGAACAACAGAAAGCCTAAGATTTCTTATTTCAAAACTTTTGGCTGTTTATGTTATATACACAATAATGGGAAATCTCAGTTGAAAACTTTTGATAGCAAAACAGACCCTGGAATATTCTTAGGATATTCTGATGTCAGTAAAGCCTATCGAGTTTACAACAAGAATTCTCATATTGTGGAAGTAACACCCCATGTTGTATTTGATGAGTCTATTGTTGAGTACAGATCACCAGATGAAAAGCAGACAGACAATCAGGTGACAACCAGAAGGATGAATGATCTATTACTGGAAGATGTTCTTATCTGGAATTCAAGGAGTGAAGATGAAGAAGTTATTACTCAACCTATTGCTGAGGAGATCATACAGCAAGGGGGAATATCACTAACCAATCTGAATGAAAACAGATCATCAACAGAAGTCAATGATACTATTACTACAAATGATGATCAACAATCGGAAGAAAGTCCAGATGAGAATCCATTTCAAGCTATATCAACAGCACACCCTGAATTTGAGGAACCAACAGATCAACCTGATCCTGAGTTATCAGATGAAGAGATGACTAGGAGAAGAAGATGGATACAAGACCATCCACCAGAACAGATCGTTGGGAACAGATCATGTGAAAACTAGAAGAATGCATGGAGAAAGTGCATTGTTGAGTAGTTATCTATCTCGCTTGGAGCCATCTGATGCTTATGAAGCACTTCAAGATGCAGATTGGATAATAGCAATGCAAGAATAACTCAATGAGTTCAAAAGAAATGAAGTCTGGTATCTCGTAGACAGACCCAAACACCAAGGAGTGATAGGTGTAAAATGGGTGTTCAAAAACAAACGAGATGAGAATGGTGAAGTAGTCAGAAACAAAGCCAGATTAGTAGCTAAAGGCTATAATCAACAAGAGGGCATTGATTTCGATGAAACATTCGCACCAGTAGCCAGATTAGAAGCAATAAGGCTATTTCTTGCATATGCTGCTCACAAACGATTCAAGGTGTACCAGATGGATGTCAAAAGTGCCTTCCTAAATGGTATCCTTGAAGAAGAAGTATATGTGGAACAGCCACCTGGATTTGAAGAGGCAGATCCAGATCAGAAAGTATACAGACTTGCTAAAGCAGTCTATGGTCTAAAACAAGCCCCTAGAGCTTGGTATGAGACCTTATCAACCTTCCTACTAGAATCTGGTTTCAGAAGAGGATCTGTTGATAAGACTTTGTTCGTTATCAAAGTCAAAGAACACATTCTCTTAGTCCAGATCTATGTAGATGATATTATCTTTGGATCTCAATCCACCTATCTATGTGACAAATTTGCTGAACTTATGAAAAATAAGTATCAAATGTCCATGATGGGAGAAATGAGTTTCTTTTTAGGATTGCAGGTCAAACAGCTACCAGATGGTATCTTCATCAATCAGACAAAATACATCAACGATCTGCTAGCCAAGTTTGGATTAAAAGACAGTAATTCAGCGAAAATTCCAATGCAGACCAATGGGAAAATAGGTCCAGATCCCGAAGGAAAACCAGCAAATGTTACACAATACAGAGGGATCATAGGCTCATTACTCTATCTAACTGCAAGTCGACCTGACATTACCTATGCAGTAGGAGTATGTGCTAGATATCAAGCAAATCCCAAAGAGTCACACATGGAAGCAGCTAAGAAGATACTAAGATATCTAAAGGGAACAGCCCATATAGGATTATGGTATCCATGTGAAGACAATTTTGAGCTATCTGGATATACTGATTCAGACTATGCTGGATGTAAACTGGACAGAAAGTCAACATCTGGTACATGTCAGTTTTTAGGGAATAAACTTATTTCTTGGTTCTCAAAGAAACAGACATCAGTGGCCACTTCAACTACAGAAGCAGAATATATGGCAGCTGGAAGTTGTTGTGCACAAATACTGTGGTTAAGACAACAGCTTAAAGACTATGAGATTGATGTCAAGGAAATACCAATTTTTTGTGACAGCTCAAGTGCTATAGCAATTACACAGAACCCAGTGCTGCACACCAGATGCAAACATGTTGACGTAAGACATCACTTTATAAGAGATCATGTTGAAAGAAAACATGTACAGATTGAGAAGATACACACTGAAGTTCAGAGAGCAGATATCCTCACTAAGGCATTACCAGAAGAAAGATTTAAAATGCTTTGTGGAAAACTAGGACTCTTAAATCTTGAGGATCTAACCAGATTGATCTAACCAGATTGATCTAAACCAGATTGATCTAAACCAGATTGACCTAACCAGATCATCTTGATACCAGATCATCATGATCCAGATTGATAAAATGCTACAGGGAATCAAACAACAGATCATCATGGTCCAGAGTGATAAGATCCAGATCACTAGAAATTCCAACAGGGAACTAACACCAGATCACTAACACACATGTCAATACAGATTAAATAAAATTCCAACCAGGAATTACTAAAAAGCAACTAGAGTGAACAAAGACAGAAAGCTAAACCAGAGAGTCTCAAACCAACAAAGTCTCAAAGTGAAGTTAGTTAAACTTTAACAGAAAGTTAAACCAGAAAAGCTTCAACCAGAAAGATAAGAGATATCTTGAACAGAAAGTGATTAACAGACGCTCAACCAGATTGACCTCAACCAGATTACCCAATGATACGTGGATTAATATTATTACTCCATTACTTGGTTAAGGGGGAAAGGTCAACTGTATACGGCGACTAATTATCACTATTCTGACACTTAGATTTAAAGATCATCTATTTTTGATGATTGCATGCAGTAATTGGGAGACGTGATCGAGAAAAATATCTACCAAATCTAGAAAAAGGGAGATAAAAGATTGCATCAAAAATAACGCGCCATCTCATAACCGTTCGATCATAGCGCGTGCATCATACGAAAAGGAGAAGCGACTTTGGGTAGAAAACCTAGTACATGGAAAGGCGGAAAAGCTGAAAAAGGGAAGGATTTCTCAATATTTTATTACCTTTTTTTTTATCTTCTCTTTCGCGTATATAGACTGATAAGGCGGTTCGTGTATCACTTATGCTTACAAACCTTTTTCAAACACTTAGCAAATTTTCTGCCTCCCAAAATTTTCTCTTGCAAAACTCTCTCTTCAGCAAAAATGGCTCCCAAATCGTCTGCTTTTCTGGAACAAACAACCTATCTGAAACCTTATATTCACCAAGACCTTTTTGCGGTTCTTGATACCTTCGGGTTTCATAAACTGGAGAAGGCATTTGATCTCGTTCGTCAATGCAAAGGTTTCATTTTTTTTAAAAAAAAAAAAATCGTTGTTAAATGCTTAAAAGTTTTACTCTGTATCTATTATCTTGTATGTGATCTCTGTAAAATACATAGAACTGCATAAACTGTTCTTGTGGCACTTATACTTCACTGATGGAAGGATAGTGCTCACATCTATACTATGTTCTTTGTAGGTTTCTACAAGATTATCTCGTCACACCCTGTGCACTTCCTACCCAAGGAAGTTGCTGCCTTCTACCTCTCGTGGCAGGGAGAGAGAGGTGGTGAAGAGGCCACCATCAGGGTGAGCAAAGGAAATACTGTAAGCAACACACCTTACAACGTTATCAACCTCATTAATGCTGCTTACAAAGTGAAGGATGAGGGACTTGACCTTGGAGAGATTACTGCAGAACAGCTGCAAGAAGCTGTGGAAATGGTCATGATAGTCCCTATCCATTACACAAATAGGATGTTTGTCCGTGCACTTCTCGCGCCAGAGTTCAGAATCATATTCGAATTCGTACAGCGAATTTTTCTGAACCACAACGGGTCCTACGACCAGGTCACTCCTGAAAAGTTCAGGATACTGGCTGCCGTGGTTCTTAATCTGCCAGTGAACTGGAGCAGAATCTTGTACGATCTGTTGGCAAAGGAGGTCAAAATGATTTTACTCGTGAAAGGCAGCTCTCCTGGAATTGAAGTTAAAAGGAGCACACTTCGACACTCAACAAAGATCAGCTTTATGTTGGAATCTTTCTTTCCTCACCATCAGTGGGATACCACCGTCGAATTCAACACCAGACAGCATTTCCCAAAGGATCAGCATCAGCTGGAAATGTCAATGGGCATTTCAGCAAACTTGATTGCCAGAGTTAAAGACTCAGTCGTCTATAATGCTCTGATGGAGATGGGAAGCTCGAATCCTATCTGGATTCCTCCCTCTGGTATAGCAGCCCAATCTACCAAATCAAAGATCACTAAGGAGAAGCCATCTGAGAAAACTCCCTCCAAACGAGTGACCAGGAGGACCAGCTCAGTCGAAACTGATACCTCTACTGCAGCCCAACCGAAACCAAAGCGCAGAAGGCTTCAAAAATTGTCCGAGACCCAGACAGAAGCCCCTCCTGCTACAGAAGTTATCATTCCTCAACAGGAGGTTGAGAAAGAAAATATTGTAATGGTTGATGAACCAGAGGATGTAGAACCTTTGACCTCAGTACATCCAGAACAGACCAGAGATTTCTCCCCAGCTCATACCATAAGTTCATCATCTGCTGAGCCTCTGGAACAGATCAATGAGGAGAATGAAGAAGAAACTGAATCTTCTGATGAAGATGTGGAGAAGAACACAGCACGATCTGTTGTAAAATTGATTGAAGCAGAGGCTGACAGAGCTGTTCTGAACATATTCCCAGGCATCCAGCTCACACCAGAGAGCTATGATGCAGCTAAGCGAGTCAAACTGCTGCTGTTGGTCAAGGACAAGGAATTTTATGTATTAGATGCACTGCTGAAAATCAGACCAATAGACCAGCTCAAGGCAGAGGAAGCCACACTGCTCAACATTTTTGAAGTTTCATCTGTGGCAGAACTAAGAGAAAGCTATACACAGTCCATTCTGGCAATTGTCCAGCTCGAAGCTCAGAAGTTAAAGATTAACTTGAGAGAAATTTATGAGAAAGCTGGCAAGCTGGACTTCTACGACAGCGTGGTTGATGAAGACGAACCTGAGATTCCATCTGATGCTCATCAACCGGATGCAGCACAAACAGATCCTTCACCAGATCAGGTCATGACTGAGCAGATTACTACTCCACCAGCACCAACAGTGAGAGAACCAGAAAAGGAAGAATTCCTTGGACAGAATATAGAAGGCGAGCTTACAAATGATATCATCACTCCTGGTGTGGCAGCGGCCCAGAATGTACACGTGCAGACTTACACCTTGGAAGATATATTGATGGATCAGCATCAATCCCTATCTAATGTTCAAATCAGAGATCTTATTGCCAAGAAGGTGGATCAGTATATGTATGGAACGCTGACCACGGTCCAAGATGAAGCCACACGCATCCTGTCAGAATTCAACGACCATCTGCAATCTCATGTCAACCAGGTCGATACTGATCTGAGGCGCATCTGTCGCTTGAAAATTGAAGAGATTAGCAAGAAAATGGATGATGACAGAGCTGCTGCTGAAGCACGCAAAGCTCAAATTGATCAGAGTTTGTCTACAACAGAACTCAAGGTACAGGAGATATACAGAATTGTCTCCACATTTGCTGCCAAAGAGAAGGACATGGTACACACCATTGTCAAGGAACAGACCGATGGTCTTACAGCAGACATCGTCAAAGAAGCAAATGCTTACACCAGATCACTGCTCAGGCAGTTTGAAGCTGAAGGGACAAATTTTGTCGAAAGAAAACTTCGTGATCTGCGCTACCCAACTTCCACCCTCATCACTTCGTATTTTGATGAGACTGCTGACATCAAAGCAGCACAAGAAGAGATCAAATCTGATCTAGCCAACACACAGGCCTCATTTCAGAAACAGATCAATGACTCCAACCTCAACATCACAGCATTGCTGTCTAACAAATTTGAATCAGACAAGGAGGTTGCTGAGCTGAAGAATGAAGTCACTTCCCTCAAGACATTCATTCAATCTTTTATTGATGATGTCGAAAAGGGGGAAGGAATTGCTAAGGGGGAAGGCATTGGAAAGAAAAAGCTACCAGCTGCACAAACAAAGAAGAAAGAGAAGGCAGCTGAAGATTTGAAAAAGAGCTTATCTGGATCTGGTACTTCTTCAACTGCAAAGAAACCAGCCAGCTCTCCTTCCTTCCAAGCTCAGAAGACATTTTCACCGACCAGATCAAGCCAGTCTTCCAAGAAAAAGAAGAAAGCAGGATCCAGCTGGTTCTCATCTGCTCCCATTCGCAAAACTTTGATAAAACAGGGAGAGACCAACTGGGTCCCAGATCACTTAAAGGAAGGATATGAAGGCCTGAAGTATGGGTTTATCATGTGTCGGTATTTTTTGAAAGAACCTCTGTACTGTGAGGGGACTCCAAACGAAGCGTTCGACCTATACCTAGAGCAGAACGATGCTAAAGACTTGGTGGGAGAGATCAGAGCCGCTGCTGCCAAAGCCCAAGTCCAGATTACTGCTCCAGAAAGGGAGTTCAGGACCTGTCCCACCATTCCCGGGACAGACCTCCCTGACAAAACATTTCTGCTGAACTTCATAAATCAACTAGCAGAAAACAGAGGGTATAAGGTAGATGCTGAAGATCCAGACTACATACGAGTAAGAGAGGGAGTCTATGAGAGCGTACAACTCATATCAGATGAGACAAGGGCCAAATTGAAGAAACAACAGGAGGAGAAGAGAAAGAGCAGATAGCTTTTCATTTTCTATCTTTTATGATCTGTTTTGTCTATTTTGTAAAACTCTCTTTTGACTCTATATATATGAATCCAGTTTGAGTTTCTGATGACAACACTTTATTGTCCAGAACACATATAAAATACTCCTTAAACGTTATAAACTTAATAACGTAATCTGATCAAATTGGAAAACCAGACCAGACCAATCTGTATTAGCTGATAGGATTCTTTTTGTAAAGTGTGGTTTCGACATCATCAACAAGGGGGAAATTGTTGGGAACCCTATAGATTAGTGTTGATGATGGTCTCTCGAAAC
>JAPKLX010001067.1:4507-28184 GCA_026898415.1 Leonotis leonurus
TGCTGGTTCAGCACGTTTGTCTAAGACTTGCTGGTTCAGCTTTCTGTCTGAGACATCTTCCATATTTCTGGTTGAACTGGTTTCGACTATCTGGTCCATAAAAACCAACAGAAATGATACAGAACATGAAAAATGCCAAGTTTGTGTATGAGTGAACATCATCAAAACTTAGAATGATTGTGGGGTTCCCAACACTAGTGTTCTGGTGTTCATACTCTGTAGGATTTGGATAGAGCAGAGCATCCAGCACATTGACTTGATTTGTCTTCATAAGATCTACAAAGTTCTCTTTCTCGAAGGCAGCAAGTTAGGCATGAATATCAATGGTAGTGGCCTCCTTCAGCTCAGCAGTGATAGCAGCAGTTTGACTCTTCACTGCTCCATCAATGCGCTCTCTCTTTGGCAAGCATATCTGTGACTAGAGTTTTCACAGTCTGGGTTTGTTTCTCAACTGACTCTATCCTCAGATCAAGCTTCTCCCGTGCTGCTTCAGCTGCATCTCGGTCATCGTCCATCTTCTTGTTAAGATCCTTATTTTGATCTCTCAATTTACGGTGCAGATCGAGATCCATGTCATTGACATAATCCTTCTGATGCTGGTTGAAATTAGCAAGGATTTGTGTGGCTTTTTCTTGTAGCAGGTTGTAGGTAGTAGTCAGATGGTCTTGGACCCTTAAGGAAATCAAGTCATCAACCTATAGGTTGTTGAATGACTTGTGCTCACGTTCCAAAATATCTTCCAGATCGACGAATGAAACGAGCATATGATTCTGGAAATGAAGATGAACCAGAAGTCTCATGGGACAAGATCAATGAGATGTTCAAGTGCTACACAAGCAAAAAGAAGTTATTCTCTGAAGTTATTAAAGAGAATGACAAGTTGAACAAGACAGTGAATATTTTGAGTGAAGCAAACACAAGTTTCTGTTCAACTGAACGATCTGGGAGAACAGATCAAGACCAAAGATGCAGAGATTTACTCACTCAACTCTAAGGTCAAAGACATGATCAACAGAAAAGAAGTAGCTGAACAAGAGTTGAAGCAGACCATGGAGAACATGAGCAAGATCAACAAAAGCCAAGAATGAGCTGGTATGATCATTGACATGCAGAGAAAATGAACAACTGGTTTAGGATATACTGGAAAACCTAGTGAGACCAAATTCCTTGCAGAAAGGAAGAACATACCAGATCAAGTCAAAGACTTAAAGAACAAGAAGAATCAACTTCAGAAGATGATGATGAAGGAAGCAGGAGACAAGAAGTACTATCAAATGAAAGGGCAACCTGCTCACTATGTAAAGACTAATAGAGACCAGAAACAGAAGGCCTCTAACAGAACACCATCAACAAAGAAGAAGAAGATTAACTCGGATAACATAGAAAGAAACCATCCATCTACTTACAAAGTTATTTTAAGAACAGATGATACAGAGAGAAAGATCACTTGTTATATTTGTGTTCCTAACACTAAGTTAATCTGGGTTCCTAAAGGAACATTTGCTACTAACCAAGCACCCATTCATTGGAAGGGTAGCTAAGTCTATATAATTGCAGGATCAAAGAGATGCAAGAAGAGGTCAAGTAGCAAAGGGAACCATCTGGATTATTGATAGTGGATGTTCGAAGCATATGTCATGTGACAAGAACTCTTTATCAGATTATGTGGAAAGAGAAGGACCACATGTAACTTTTGGTTGTAACTCAAAAGGTTATACCAGAGGATATGGTAATAACAAAATTGGCAAGACCACCATCACAACTGTATCATATGTTGAGGGTCTTAGTCATAATCTATTTTCTGTTAGCCAATTTTTTGCTAATCGCAATCAGTTTGTTTTTAATGCTAATAATTGCTTTGTGAAGAACAAGGAACGAGATGAAATTCTTTTTATCGGGAAATTGCGGGATAGATTGTACATTGTGCAGTGGACAAACCAAATCGAGACATGTCTAGTTACTAACACAATCTCTGAGATAAGCTAGTTATGGCACTAGCGACTTAGATATCTGAATTACTCAATCAACAAGATTACAAGAGAGAAGCTAGTCGAAGGATTACCAAATCAAGTATATGACAAGGATCATATTTGTGAAGCGTGCCAAGCTAGGAAGCAGACCAAGTCATCATTTACAAGCAAAGCAGCTCACTCATCCTCCAGAATATTGGAGTTACTTCATCTAGACTTATTTGGCCCAGTTAAGCCATTAAGTATCAATGGAAGAAAGTATACTCTGGTCATCATAGATGATTACTCAAGATTCACTTGGGTCATCTTTTTGTTCAAGAAGAAAGAGACACTGGAGAAGCTGCCAAATTATCTCAACAAGATTACGAAGCAAAAAGAAACATCTGTTGTGACATTCAGAACATATCGAGGAACAAAGTTTCTAAACGAGAAGATAGAGGCATATTGCAACTAGATAGGTATCACACATCAGACATCTGCAGCAAAAATACTTCAATAGAATGGAGTAGTTGAGAGACAAAATAGATCATTAAAAGAAGCAGCTCGCACCATGCTTAATGCAACCAGATTACCAAAGATGTTTTTGGCAGAAGCCATCTACACGGCCTGTTATACACAAAACAGATCAGTGATTACTCTCAGACATGGGAAGACACCATACGGGATATGGAACAACAGAAAGCCCAGGATACAGGGTAACATTCATAATAATGGGAAATTTCAATTGAAAACCTTTGATAGCAAAACTGACCCTAGAAAATTTTTAGAATATTCTAATGTTAGTAAAGCTTATAGGGTTTACAATAAGAAAACTCATATTGTGGAGGTAACACCTCATATTATATTTGATGAAACTATTCTTAAATTTAGTGAAGTAGATGATGAACAGGTTCACAACCAGGTTAACAATAGGAGATCAGGAGGAATACTGCTTAAAGATATCCTGATATGGAATTCAACAAAAGAAGACGAGATTAATGATCAACCTGTAGCTGAGACCAGCACACATCAAGTGGGTACAAATCACATTGATCTGGATCAGACCAGATTAACCCCAGATGATAGTGAACCAATGGAAGCTTATGATGTTGAACCTACCCAGAGTCAACCTGAAGAATCCAGAGATATCAGTAGCTGGAACAACAATCAAGAGATTGAGGGTGAAGAACCAAAAGATGAAAACCCTTTCCAAGTAACTTCAACAGCACACCCAGAATTTGAGGAACCAACAGAAGAACCAGAACCTGAGATATCAAAAGAAGAATATGTCCAGTAGAAGGAGATGGATACAAGAACACCACCCTTTAGAACAGATTGTTTGGAACCCATCAGATAGTGTGAAAACCAGAAGAATGCATGGAGAAAGTGTACTTCTAAGTTGCTACTTATCTCGTGTTGAATCATCTGATGCATATGAAGCACTACAAGATGAAGATTGGGTAATTGTTATGCAAGAAGAACTCAATGAGTTCAAAAGAAATGAAGTTTGGTATCTTGTAGACAGACCAAGACACCAGGGTGTTATATGTGTTAAATGGGTATTCAAGAACAAACGAGATTAGAATGGTGAAGTTGTCAGAAATAAAGCCAGATTAGTTGCAAAAGGATATAATCAACAAGAAGGCATTGATTTTGATGAAACGTTCGCACCAATTGCCAGATTGGAAGCAATCAGATTATTCCTAGCATATGCAGCATACAAGAGATTCAAAGTGTACCAGATGGATGTCAAGAGTGCATTCCTAAATGGTATTCTTGGAGAAGAAGTATATGTAGAACAACCACATGGTTTTGAAGAAGGCAATCCAGATCAAAAAGTTTATAGATTAGCAAAAGCAGTTTATGGATAGAAACAAGCACCCAGAGCGTGGTATGAGACATTATCAACATTTCTGCTGGAATCAGGATTCAGAAGAGGTTCTGTTGACAAGACGTTTGTCATAATCAAAGTCAAAGAACATATCCTTTTGGTGCAGATATACGTTGATGATATCATTTTTGGATCTCAATCTAGTTATCTATGTGATAAATTTGGTAAACTTATGAAAAATAAGTATCAAATGTCCATGATGGGCGAGATGAATTTCTTTCTAGGTTTGCAGGTGAAACAACTCCCAGATGGTATATTCGTTAATCAAGCAAAATTCATAAAGGATCTGATCACCAAATTTGGAGTTAAACTTAGTAAACCTGTCAAGATTCCAATGCAGACTAATGGGAAGATAGATCCTGTTGGGAACCCTTAAGTATTTTTAGTTTTGATGATGATCTCTCGAAACACACTTAGTATTTCTTTATAGTTAAAATTGTTCTACGTGTTAACAGATCACTACCTATAATGTGAATTCTGATAGAGAACAGATTAGGAGATGACTTAGCATGTAAAGGAATCATTCCTATAGAAGTCATTTGTATAATAGTATAGGATGAAGGCCAAGTTTTCACGCCAAGAAGAAATCGATCTGCTGTAACAGACAGCGACCAGATCGATGTTCACAACTGAAGACCAGATCGATAGAGTCATCAAACCACCAGATGACATCATCCTACACATCATATCATCTTGCCACGTCATTTTTGAAGCCCATCCAACAGGGATTGGGAAGAGAATCTTCGATTGACACAAAGAAGGAAAGAAGCCGTTAACAATCTGCTTTCCATATCTTGAAGATTGAGTCAACGTTTTCTACATGGAAAGAACAGA
Source organism: Leonotis leonurus (assembly GCA_026898415.1). Lineage (NCBI taxonomy): Eukaryota > Viridiplantae > Streptophyta > Magnoliopsida > Lamiales > Lamiaceae > Leonotis > Leonotis leonurus. The sequence continues at coordinate 9,182 of JAPKLX010001067.1, forward strand.
TATGATGGATATCATTGATTGGCAATCTATAATCAATCTCACGCCAATCAACAACGGCTAGAATTTTCAATTCAATGCCTATTTTTTTGAAGGTCAAGATCTGGAGAAAAACAGATGCGCGAGCAAAAATAACTACACACTCTCAAGCAATCAATCTGTGATCCAGACTAAGAGCTTCAAACACTTTGTGATTCTACATCACACCAACGCAACCTCGATTCAAGTCTGTCTTATCGAGAGAAAGAAGATCACCCTGCTAGCTATTAGTTTTCTAGTGGTAACGTAGAGATAATCTGTTGTAAAGGGACACGACCCTTATTTCGTGCATAAGTATCTCTCTAGGTTTGATTGATACTTGTGACTCGTTCTCCACGAGTATAAAGAAGCAGAGTATCCTAGTAGTGGATAATCTGGTCTAGTTTTGACCAGATCGTGGACGTAGGGATTTCCCGAACCACGTTAAACAACTGTGTTCTTTATATTTCTGCATATCTACTTACAGTTGTTTATTATTCTAACCATCTGCACTATCATATATTCAGCATCTCAATCAATCTGCTTAACGATCTGATTAACTCTTAAGGTTTTCTTAATAAGAGCACTCATTAAATCCACCATATTTCCGCACACACAATACTTAGAAAATAATAAGATCACTCTTATTATTGTCTAAGTGTTTACACTAGAGAGCAATCTGCTTGGACTAATCTGGTATCGATCTGCTGATCAATCTGGTTAGTCATCTGTCAAGCAATTTCTTATCTAACAAGTTTGTTTTTGGTGTATTCCCCCCCCCCAATACACCAAACCTTGCTCTTTCGGGACCAACAAGTGGTATCAGAGCAGTGGTTCAAACGACCATTGTTTCTGTTTCACAGGGATAAAACCTGCGTGGTCAGCTTGAATAGATCTTAGAAAACCTATTTTTCATTCACGAGCATACTATCTGCTATGGAATCATTTATTGTTAGGGCTTGTGAAGAATTCTCCATACAAGGATATAGAGAATGGAGCTTCAGAATCAAAATGGCACTCAAAGCCCATCACTATCTAATGTGGAAAGTTATCGAAGATGGCCCACTGCAAATCACTGAAGAAGTGACAGTAACTACCTCAACTGGTGTAACAACATAAATAGCTCCCAAAGATCCAAGAAAATATACTGCAGAGGAGCGTCGCGAAGCTAATCTAGATGACTTTACTAAGGGGATCATATCTAGCACAGTCAAAGGGGTACATCTGGCCAAAATCCAAGATCTGGATACTGCCAAAGAGATGTGGGAAGCCCTAAGAGACTTGTGTCTAGGATCTGAAGTCATGATCGAGAACAAACTGTCTCTTGCCTGCAACAAATATGATGAATTCAAGATTAAACCAGGCGAGACAATAGAGCAAATAAATATGAGGTTCACTGGAATTCTCCTTGAGATATCTGCGTTCAATAAAAACAAATATACCCAAAGGGAGAAGAATATGAAAGTACTCAGAGCACTTCCACCTAGCTAGGAGCTCTATGCTGCAATGCAACCTCTTCGTGCAGATTTCAATGAACTGTCTACAGAAGCATTATTTGATCACCTTGAAGGTCATGAATGTGACATTTAAAGAATTCGTGGACCAGATCATCTGTCCAAAAAGGCAGACAACAGTTCAAAGAAAGAAAAAGAAGTTGCCTTCAAAGCGAAGAGCAAACCAGCCGAGCCTTCTGAACCTTCTATACCAGATGAAGAGAAAGGTTATGACAAACTCATAAAAGAGTTTGCAATGATTGCCAAATGCATGGACAAAATGGAGGTCAGATCGAATAAATATAGATGCTTTTACAAAGATAACAAGAAGAACTTCTACAAGAAACGTGACAATGATCGATCTGATAACAAGGATAAATCAATACAGCAGACAGTTAAAATCTGTAAAACTTCTAACTCAGCAGATTACACCTGCTTTGGTTGTGGCAGAACAGGTCACTTCAAAACAGATTGTTCTGATCTTTCCAAGAGCCAAAGAGAAGAACTAAGAGCTAAAAGAGATCGAAAACTCAAATATGAGTGCAAGGCCATGCTTGCTGAACAAGATTCAAGCAGCTCGAGTAATTTCTCAGACAACTCATCAGAGAATGATGAAGCATTCTTTGCTAATGACGAAGAAGGATGGAATGAATGCTATGTGGGACTAGACAACGGTCTGGATGAAGTCGAGGTAAATTCATGCTATTCCAATTCCTCAAATGATATCAATCTGGAACAGGATAATGAAGATCAATCTGATTACTCATGAGAAGAAGTAAATGAGATGTTCAAGAGTTATTCGAGCATCAAAAGACTTTTTAGAGAAGTCGTGGAAGAAAAAGACAGATTGAAGAAATCTGAATAGATACTGAGCACTGCTAACACCCAGTTCGTTACCCAAATAGCTGATCTGGAAGAACAGATCAAAGGAAAAGACAGTGAGATTCACTCACTAAACTCCAAGGTCAAAGATCTTATCAACAGAAACAACGTAGCTGAAGAAAAGATAAAGAAAGGCAAAGAAATGATCTACAAAAGTGATGAACGTGCCAAGCTGCTCATCAATCTGCAGTAAAAAGGCACATCTGGATTAGGATATCAATCTTCGGGAAACATAAACTTTGTACCAGAAAGGAAGCAAATACCAGATCAAGTAATAGATCTTAGAAACAAGAAAGATCAACCCCAGAAGATAATGGTGAAACAGACTGGAAACAGACAATACCATCAAAGAAAGGGACAACCAGCCTATTACACAGAAACAGATCATAAAATGAATGTTAACTGGACATTACCAAATAAGAATGTCAACAGAACAGTACCTACTAAGAAGGGATTGAAGAATGATGGAATAGAGAGATATCATCCATCTGTATTCCATTCTCTGTCTAAAATTGACAATGATGGGAACATCATTACCTGTTATATTTCTGTTCCTAACCCAAAAATGTTCTGGATTCGAAAGGGAACATTTGCTAATAACCAAGCACCCAAACATTGAAGGGTAGCTAAGTGTAATTAATTGCAGGATCAGAAGATTACAAGAAGAACCAAGATAGCAAAAGCAGCAATCTGGATCATAGATAGTGGCTGTTCAAAGCACATGACCTGTGACAAGAACCTACTATCAGATTACATAGAGAAACCAGGACCTCAGGTCATCTTTGGATGTAATTCAAAAGGATATACCAGAGGATATAGAAACATAAAAGTTGGCAAGACCACCATCACAAATGTATCATATGTTGAGGGTCTCAGTCATAATCTGTTTTCCGTAAGTCAATTCTGTGCTAACGGTAACCAGATCGTTTTTGATACTAATAACTGCTTTGTGAAGAATAAGGAAGGAGATGAGATACTCCTTAACGGAAGATTGCAGGATAGACTGTATCATAAACAAGCTGGTTATGGCACAAGAGATTAAGCCATCTAAACTTCAAGTCAATCAACAGGATTGCCAAAGAAAAGTTAGTGGAAGGACTACCAAACCAAGTACATGATAAAGATCATATATGTGATGCTTGTCAAGCTGGAAAGCAAACCAAATCATCCTTTACAAGCAAAACAGCTCACTCAACATCAAGGATACTGGAGCTGTTACATCTTGATCTATTTGGACCAGTTAAACCACCTAGCATAAATGGAAGAAAATACACCTTAGTAATCATTGATGACTACTCAAGGTTCACCTGGGTCATCTTTCTGTTAAAGAAGAAAGAAACACTAGTCAAACTACCTGATTTTCTACACAAGATCACCAAACAAAAGGAAGTAAGTGTAGCTACTATTCGAACAGATCGAGGAACAGAATTTCTCAACCAGAAGATTGAAGCATACTGCAACAAGATGGGAATCACTCATCAAACCTCGGCTGCCAGAACACCTCAACAAAATGGAGTTGTTGAGAGGAGAAACAGATCACTCAAAGAAGCAGCTCGTACCATGCTAAATGCTACCAATCTACCCAAGAAATTCTGTGCAGAAGCTATCTACACAGCCTGTTATACTCAGAACAGATCATCAATAACACTTTGACATGGAAAGACTCCATATGAGATGTGGAACAACAGAAAGCCTAAGATCTCTTACTTTCTCACTTTTGGTTGTTTGTGTTACATACACAATAATGGAAAATCTCAATTGAGGACTTTTGATAGCAAAACTGATCCTGGAATATTCTTAGGATATTCTGATGTCAGCAAAGCATATCGAGTCTACAATAAGAATTCTCACATTGTGGAGTTAACACCTCATGTTGTTTTTGATGAGTCTATTGTTGAGTACAGGTCACCTGGTAATAAACAGACAGAGAACCAGATAACTACACGAAAGATGAAAGAACTACTACTAGAAGACATTCTTATCTGGAATTCAAAAAGTGATGATGAAGATACCTACACTCCCACAATTGCTGAAGAAGTTATACAGCAAGGGGGAACATTTCAACATAATCTGGATGAAAACAGATCACCAATAGAAAGCAATGAAACAGTCATTGCAAATGATGATCAATCTGGAAATCTAAATCCAGAAGAAAGTCTAGAAGAGAATCCATTTCAAGCTTCATCAACAGTTCACACTGAATTTGAGGAACCAACAGATCAACCTGATCCTGAGATATCTGACGAAGAGATGACCAGGAGAAGGAGATGACAAGATCATCCACCAGAACAGATTGTTGGGAACCCAACAGATCGTGTGAAGACAAGAAGAATGCATGGAGAAAGTGCATTGTTAAGCTGTTATCACTCTCGCATTGAACCATCTGATGCTCATGAAGCACTACAAGATGCAGATTGGATAACAGCAATGCAAGAAGAACTCAATGAGTTCAAAAGAAATGAAGTCTGGTATCTCGTGGATAGACCCAAACACCAAGGAGTGATAGGTGTAAAATGGGTATTCAAAAATAAACGAGATGAGAAGGGTGAAGTAGTCAGAAACAAAGCCAGATTAGTAGCTAAAGGCTATAATCAACAAGAAGGCATTGATTTTGATGAAACATTTGCACCCGTGGCTAGATTAGAAGCAATTAGGCTATTCTTAGCATATGTTGCACACAAAAGGTTCAAAGTATACCAGATGGATGTCAAAAGTGCCTTCTTAAATGGTATCCTTGAAGAAGAAGTCTATGTGGAACAGCCACCTGGATTTGAAGAAGCAGATCCAAATCAAAAAGTATACAGACCGACAAAAGCAGTCTATGGTCTAAAACAAGCCCCTAGAGCTTGGTATGAGACCTTATCAACATTCCTACTAGAATATGGATTCAGAAGAGGATCAGTTGACAAGACACTATTCATCATCAAAGTCAAAGAAAATATCCTTCTAGTACAGATCTATGTAGATGATATCATATTTGGATCTCAATCCACCTTTTTATGTGATAAATTTGTTGAACTTATGAAGAATAAGTACCAAATGTCCATGATGGGGGAAATGAGTTTCTTTCTAGGTTTGCAGGTCAAGCAGCTACCAGATGGCATCTTCATAAATCAAGCCAAATATATTCAAGATCTGCTGATAAAAGTTTGGGATGAAAGACAGCAATCCAGTAAAGATCCCAATGCAGACCAATGGGAAAATTGATCCTGATCCAGAGGGAAAACCAGCTAATATTACTCAATACAGAGGGATTATAGGATCACTACTCTACCTAACTGCCAGTCGACCTGACATCACATTTGCAGTAGGAGTATGTGCGAGATATCAAGTAAACCTCAAAGAGTCTCACATGGAAGCAGCTAAGAAGATCTTAAGATATCTTAAGGGAACAACCCATATAGGATTATGGTATCCATGTGAAGATAACTTTGAGCTAACTGGATACACAGATGCAGATTATGCTGGATGTAAGTTAGACAGAAAGTCAACATCTAGGACATGTCAGTTTCTAGGAAATAAACTGATCTCTTGGTTCTCAAAGAAACAGACATCTGTTGCCACTTCAACTACAGAAGCAGAATATATGGCAGCTGGAAGTTGTTGTGCACAAATATTATGGTTAAGATAACAGCTCAAAGACTGTGAGATCGATGTCAAGGAGATACCCATTTTCTGTGATAGCTCAAGTGCTATAGCAATCACACAGAATCCAGTTTTACATACCAGATGCAAACATGTAGATGTGAGACATCATTTTATAAGAGATCATGTTGAAATAAAACATATACAGATTGAGAAGATCCACACTGAAGTACAGAGAGCTGACATCCTTACCAAAGCATTACCAGAAGAAAGATTTAAGATGCTTTGTGGTAAATTAGGATTATTAAATCTGGAAGAAAGAACCAGATAGTCTTAGAACAGATCATGTAAAATTCCAACTGGGAATTGACACAAGATCATCATATTCCAACAGGGACTTTGAACCAGATCATATAAAATTCCAACTGGGGATTGTCACCAGATCACTAAGTACATGTTAATAGTCAAACAAATTGATTTAATTCCAACCGGGAATTATTAAAGAGGTCATCTGTTGGGAACCCTAAAGATTTTAGTGTTGATGATGGTATCTCGAAACACACTTAGCTTAGAACAAAATCTGTTCTTCATATAAATCCAGATCACTATGGATAAGGCGTCTTCTGTTATGGAACAGATTAGGAGATGACTTAAAATGTAAAGGAGATATTCCTATAGAAGTCAATCTCAACTTAGAATAGGATGAAGTCAAGGTTCTATGCCAAAGAAGAATCGATCTGCTGTAACAGACAGCAACCAGATCGATGACCAGATCGATACCAACAGCGAGGATGCAGAACGATTCAGTCATCAATCCATCAGCTGACATCATCCTACACATCATATACACTTACCACGTCAAGATCGAAGTCCATCCAACAGGGATTGGAAAGAAGATCTTCGATTATACATTTATAAGGAAAGAGACCGTTAGCAATCTGCTTTCCATAACTTAAAGATTGAGTCAACCTTTCCTATATGGCAAGAACAGATATGATGGAAACCATTGATTGGCAATATACCATCTATCTCACGCCAATCGACAACGGCTAGAATTTTAAAATTCAAAGCCTATATAGTTGAAGACAAAAATCTGGAAAATACAAGAACACGCACGAGCTATACTGCAATTATCCTTCAAGTATTCTGCATTCCAGACTTAGAGCTTCAACATTCTGTGATTCTACATCACACCAACCACCTCGATTCAAGTCTGTCTTGTCGAGAGAAAGAAGATCACCCTGCTAGCTAGTAGTTTTCTAGTGGTAACGTAGAGGTAATCTGTTGTAAAGGGACACGACCCTTATCTCGTGCATAAGTATCACTCTAGTTGTGATTGGTACTTGTGACTCGTTCTCCACGAGTATAAAGAAACAGAGTATCCTAGTAGTGGATAATCTGGTCTAGTTTTGACCAGATCGTGGACGTAGGGATTTCCCGAACCACGTTAAACAACTGTGTGCTTTACTTTTCTGAATTCTTTATATTTTCTGTTGTTTATTATTCTAACTCTCTACACTCTCATCCATCTGCATCTCAATCAATCTCCTAAACAATCTGGTTAATAATTAAATGTTTTCTAAACAAGAGCAATCATTAATCCACCATTATTCCGCACTCACTCTACACTTAGAAAATAATAAGATCACTCTTATTGTCTGCTAAGTGTTCTTCACTAAGAGAGTAATCTGTTTGGACTAAATCAGCTACTGATCTGCATATCGATCTGATTAGTCACTGCCGAGCAATTTCTTATATAGAATAGCTTGAGCTCTCTTATAATCAGTCAAGTAAAACTGAAAAGTTAGGATTTGGTGTATCCCCCCCCCCCATACACCAAATCTTGCTCTTTCGGGACCAACAAGTGGTATCAGAGCAGTGGTTCAAACTGACCATTGTCTTGTTTCACAAGGTTAAAACCTGCGTGGTCTACTTGAATAGATCTAGGAAAACCTTTTTCATTCACGTGCATACTATCAGTTATGGAGTCATCTGTTATCAGGGCTTGCGAAGAATTCTCTATTCAAGGATATAGAGAATGGAGCTTCAGGATCAAGATGTGCCTTAAAGCTCATCATTGCTTAATGTGGAAAGTAATTGAGGAAGGGCCATTGGCAATTACAGAAGAAACCACTCGTATCACTGAGACTGGAGCAGTTAAAGAAACTGTACTAAAAGATCCCAGAAAATATACCTCTGAAGAAAGAAGAGAAGCAAATCTTGATGATTTTGCCAAAGGGATCATTTCCAGCACGGTCAAAGGCATACATCTGGCCAAAATCCAAGATTTGGATACTGCCAAAGAGATGTGGGAAGCCTTAAGAGATCTAGCCCTAGGATCTGAAGTTATGATCGAGAACAAGCTGTCTCTAGCCTGCAACAAATATGACGAATTCAAAATGAAACCAGGCGAGACAATAGAACAGATGAAAATGAGATTCACTGGAATTCTTCTTGAAATATCCGCGTTCAAAAAGAACAAATATACTCAAAGGGAGAAGAATATGAAAGTTCTTAGAGCTCTTCCACCAAGCTGGGAGATCTATGCAGCAATGCAACCTCTAAGAGCAGACTTCAATGATCTGTCCACTGAAGCCTTATTTGATCATCTCGAAGGTCATGAGTGTGACATTCAAAGAATTCGAGGACCAGATCATCTGTCCAAAAAGGAAGAGAACAGCTCAAAGAAAGATAAAGAGGTAGCCTTCAAAGCGAAGAGCAACCCAGATGATCCTTCTGAGTCAGTTACTCCAGATGAAGAGAAAGGTTATGACAAACTCTTAAAAGAGTTCGAATGATTGCCAAACGAATGGACAAGATGGAAATCAGATCGAAGAAGTACAGACGATTCTACAAAGATAATAAGAGAAATTTCAACAAGAAGTATGACAACAATCGATCTGAAGACAGGGATGAGTCCAAGAAGCAATTCTCTAAAACAGCAAAGAACCCTAGTTCTACAGATTACACTTGTTTTGAATGTGGCAGAACAGGTCACTTCAAAACAGATTGTCCTAATCTGTCCAGAAGCCAAAGGGAAGAACTAAGAGCCAAAAGACATCGAAAGCTTAAAAATGAGCGCAAAGCCATGATAGCTGAACAGAACTCAAGCAGCTCGAGTCATTTCTCGGACAGTTCATCAGAAAATGATGAAGCCTTCATTGCTGACGATGAAGAAAGCTGGAATGAATGCTATGTAGGATTGGACAACGGGCTAGATGAAGTTGAGGTAAATTCTTGCTACTCAAATTCCTCAGATAATAATAATAATCTTGATCAGGAAAGTGAAGATCAAGCAGAATACTCATGGAATGAAATAGATGAGATGTTCAAAAGCTACTCAAGTATCAAGAGACTATTTAAAGAAGTTGTTGAAGAAAACGACAGATTGAAGAAAATCGAGCAAATTTTGAGCACAGCAAATACACAATTTGTTACTAAAATAAACGATCTGGAAGAACAGATCAAGAGTAAAGACAGTGAGATTCACACACTTAACTCAAAAGTTAAGGATCTGGTTACAAGAAACAATGTTGCTGAAGAAAAGATCAAGAAAGGAAGAGAAATGATCTACAAAAGTGATGAGCGCGCCAAGTTGCTAATCAATATACAACAAAAGGGCACATCTGGTTTAGGATATCCAGGTCACTCAGAAAAGTCCTCTAGAACTATAAACTTTGTACCAGAGAGGAAGCAATTACCAGATCAAGTGAAAGATTTGAAAAACAAGAAAGGTTATCCTCAAAAGATGATAATGAAAGAGGCAAAATATAGACAGTATCATCAAACAAAGGGACAACCAGCTCACTACACAGAAACAGAACATAACCAAAAAGCAAATGTCAACAGGACAAAAACTGTCAACAGGACAGCACATGCTAAGAAAGGATTGAAAAAGGATGAAATAGAGAGATATCATCCATCTGAAATTCACTCTGTAACTAAAGTAGATAATGAGGGAAACATCATTACCTGCTATATTGCTGTTCCTAACCCTAGAATGTTCTGGATTCGAAAAGGATTGTTTGCTAATAATCAAGCACCCAAACATTGAAAGGGTAGCTAAGTGTGATTAATTGCAGGACCAAAGAACTGCAAGAAGGAGTAAGATAGCAAGAGGAACTATCTGGATTATAGATAGCGGTTGCTCAAAACACATGACGTGTGATAAGAATCTGTTATCAGATTATATAGAGAAACCAGGCCCACAGGTCACTTTTGGATGTAATTCAAAAGGATATACCAGAGGGTATGGAAACATCAGAGTAGGCAAGACCACTATCACAAATGTGTCATACGTGGAGGGTCTTAGTCACAATCTGTTTTCTGTAAGTCAGTTTTGTGCTAATGGTAATCAGATTGTTTTTGATACTAACAACTGTCTGGTGAAGAACAAGGAAGGAGATGAAATACTCCTTACCGGTAAACTGCAAGATAGGTTATATATTGTCCAGTGGACAAACCAGATCGAGACCTGCTTAGTCACTAAGACTGTATCAGAAACAAGCTGGTTATGGCATAAGAGATTAAGTCATCTTAATTTCAAATCAATCAACAGGATTGCCAAGGAAAGGTTAGTAGAAGGACTACCAGATCAGGTGTATGATAAAGATCACATATGTGATGCTTGTCAAGCAGGAAAGCAAACCAGATCATCCTTTACAAGCAAAACAGCTCACTCTACATCAAAAATATTAGAGCTGTTACATCTTGACCTGTTTGGACCAGTCAAACCACTGAGCATCAATGGGAGAAAGTACACATTGGTAATCATAGATGATTACTCAAGATTCACTTGGGTTATCTTTCTGCTGAAGAAGAAAGAGACTCTAGACAAGCTCCCTGATTTTCTACACAAGATCACAAAACAGAAAGAGATGAGTATAACCTCTATCAGAACAGATCGAGGAACAGAATTTCTCAACCAGAAGATTGAAGCATATTGCATCAAGATGGGAATCACTCATCAAACATCTGCTGCTCGAACTCCTCAACAGAATGGAGTTGTTGAAAGGAGAAACAGATCACTCAAAGAAGCAGCACGCACAATGCTCAACTCGACCAATCTACCAAAGAAATTATGGGCAGAAGCCATCTACACTGCCTGTTATACTCAAAACAGATCATCCATTACACTCAGACATGGAAAGACTCCATATGAAATATGGAACAACAGAAAGCCTAAGATTTCCTATTTTAGAACTTTTGGCTGTTTATGTTACATACACAATAATGGGAAATCACAGTTGAAAACTTTTGATAGCAAAACTGATCCTGGAATATTCTTAGGATATTCTGATGTCAGTAAAGCTTATCGAGTTTACAATAAGAATTCTCATATTGTGGAAGTAACTCCCCATGTTGTTTTTGATGAGTCTACTGTTGAGTACAGATCACTAGATGGGAAGCAGACAGAAAACCAAATGACTACCAGAAGAATAAATGAACTTTTACTTGAAGATATTCTTATCTGGAATTCAAAAAGTGAGGATGAAGAAATTAACACACCACCTGTTGCTGAAGAGATCATACAGCAAGGGGGAATATTACTACACAATCAGGATGAAAACAGATCATCAACAGAAAACAATGAAACAACCATTGCAAATGATGATCAACCTCCAGAAGAAAGTCCAGATAAGAATCCATTTCAAGCTATATCAACAGCACACCCTGAATTTGAGGAACCAACAGATCAACCTGATCCTGAGTTATCTGATGAAGAAATGACCAGGAGAAGAAGATGGATACAAGACCATCCACTAGAACAGATCGTTGGGAACCCATCAGATCGTGTGAAAACAAGAAGAAAACATGGAGAAAGTGCATTGTTGAGCTGTTACCTCTCTCGCATGGAGCCATCTGATGCTTATGAAGCACTCCAAGATGCAGATTGGATAATAGCAATGCAAGAAGAACTAAATGAGTTCAAAAGAAATGAAGTCTGGTATCTCGTAAACAGACCCAAACACCAAGGAGTAATAGGTGTAAAATGGGTGTTCAAAAACAAACGAGATGAAAATGGTGAAGTAGTCAGAAACAAAGCCAGATTGGTAGCTAAAGGCTATAATCAACAAGAAGGCATTGATTTTGATGAAACATTCGCACCAGTAGCCAGATTAGAAGCTATAAGGCTATTTCTAGCATATGCTGCTCACAAACGGTTCAAGGTATACCAGATGGACGTCAAAAGTGCCTTTCTCAATGGTATTCTTGAAGAAGAAGTATATGTGGAACAGCCACCTAGTTTTGAAGAAGCAGATCCAGATCAGAAAGTATACAGACTGGCTAAGGAAGTCTATGGTCTAAAACAAGCTCCTAGAGCTTGGTATGAGACCTTATCAACCTTCCTACTAGAATCTGGATTTAGAAGAGGATCTGTTGACAAGACTTTGTTCATCATCAAGGTCAATGAAAACATTCTCTTAGTCCAGATCTATGTAGATGATATTATCTTTGGATCTCAATCCACCTATCTGTGTGACAAATTTGCTGAACTTATGAAAAATAAGTATCAAATGTCTATGATGGGAGAGATGAGTTTCTTTTTAGGACTGCAGGTCAAACAGCTACCAGATGGTATATTTATTAATCAGACAAAATACATCAACGATCTGCTGACCAAGTTTGGATTAATAGACAGTAATTCAGTAAAAATCCCAATGCAGACCAATGGGAAAATTGATCCAGATCCCGAGGGAAAACCAGCTAACATCACACTATATAGAGGGATCATAGGATCACTACTCTATCTAACTGCCAGTCGACCTGACATCACCTTTGCAGTTGGAGTATGTGCTAGATACCAAGCAAATCCCAAAGAGTCTCACATGGAAGCAGCTAAGAAGATACTAAGATACCTTAAGGGAACAGCCCAAATATGATTATGGTATCCATGTGAAGACAACTTTGAGCTAACTGGATACACTGACTCAGATTACGCTGGATGCAAACTGGACAGAAAGTCAACATCTGGTACATGTCAGTTTCTGGGAAATAAACTGGTTTCCTGGTTCTCAAAGAAACAGACATCGGTTGCCACTTCAACTACAGAAGCAGAATATATGGCAGCTGGAAGTTGTTGTGCACAAATACTGTGGTTAAGACAACAGCTTAAAGACTATGAGATTGATGTCAAGGAAATACCAATTTTCTGTGACAGCTCAAGTGCTATAGCAATCACACAGAACCCAGTATTGCACACCAGATGCAAACATGTTGATGTGAGACATCACTTTATAAGAGATCATGTTGAAAGAAAACATGTACAGATTGAGAAAATACACACTGAGATTCAGAGAGCAGATATTCTCACTAAGGCATTACCAGAAGAAAGATTTAAGATGCTTTGTGGAAAATTAGGACTCTTAAATCTTGAAGATAGGACCAGATTGATATAACCAGATCAAATTCAATATTCCAACAGGGAAACAAAACCAGATCATCATGGTACAGATTGACAAAATAAAATCCAACAGGGAATTGATATCAGATCACTAAGTATATGTCAATACAGATTAATCGAATTCCAACTAGGAATTACTAAAGAAATCAACCAGATCGATAGTTCTCACCATAAAATAGATTGACCATGACCAGATCACTTAATGCCACGTGGATACTGAATTAATATATTTCTTATTAATTAGTAATCCATTACTTGATTAAGGGGGAAAGGTCAACTATATACGGCGACTAATTATCTATATTCTGACATTAGATATCAAAATCTTTTATCTTTTGATGATTACATACAGTAATTGGAAGACGTGATCGAGAAAATATATACCAAATCAAGAAAAAGGGAGACAAAAGACTGCAACAAAGATAACGCACCATATCACAACCGTTCGATTATAGCGCGTGCATCACACGATCAAGAGAGACGACTATGGGTTGAAAACCTAGTACATGGAAAGGCGGGAAAGCTGAGAAAGGGAAGGATTTCTAATTATTTTACTACTCTTCTTATCTTCTCTTTTGCGTATATAGTCTGATAAGGCGTTTCGTGTATCACTCACACTTCCATATTTCTCGAAACACTTAGGAAATTTTTCTGCCTTCCAAAATTCTCTCTTCCTTCGCAAAACTCACACTTCTTAGCAAAAATGGCTCCCAAATCATATGTTTTTCTGGAACAAGCAAACTTTTTGAAACCTTATATTCACCAAGACCTTTTTGCAGTTCTTGACACCTTCGGGTTTCATAAACTGGAAAAGGCATTCGACCTTGTTCGCCAGTGCAAAGGTTTCTTATTTCGTTTTAAACTCTTATTCGTATGTCAAAATGCTTTTACTCTGTTTTTTTTTTCTCTTGTCTGTGATCTCTGTCAAATATCATAAAACTGTATAAACTGTTTTTGTGGCACTTATACTTCACTGATGGAAGAATAGTGCTCACATATATACTACTATGTTCTATGTAGGTTTCTGCAATATTATTACCTCACACCCAGTGCACTTCCTACCCAAGGATGTTGCTGCCTTCTACCTCTCATGGCAGGGAGAGAGAGGTGGAGATGAGGCCACCATCAGGGTGAGTAAAGGGAATACTGTCAGCAACACTCCCTACAATGTTATCAACCTTATCAACGCTGCTTATAAAGTCAAGGATGAGGGATTAGAACTGGGTGAAATTACTGCAGAACAGCTACAAGAAGCTGTGGAGATGGTCATGATCGTGCCCATCCATTACACAAACAGGATGTTTGTTCGCTCACTTCTCGCACCAGAGTTCAGGATCCTATTTGAATTCGTTCAGCGGATTTTCCTAAATCACAATGGATCCTACGACCAGGTCACTCCTGAAAAGTTCAGGATATTAGCTGCAGTGGTTCTTGATCTGCCTGTCAACTGGAGCAGGATCTTATATGATCTCTTGGCAAAGGAGGCCAAGATGATCCTATTCATGAAAGGCAGCTCCCCTGGCATTGAAGTTAAAAGGAGCACACTTCGACATTCCACAAAGATCAGCTTTATGCTGGAATCATTCTTTCCTCATCACCAATGGGATACAGCAATTGAGTTCAATGCAAAACAGCATTTTCCAAAGGACCAACATCAGATTGAAATGTCGATGGGTGTACATAAAGCAGCAGCACTGGAAGTGGGTAGCTCCAACCCTGCATGGGTTCCACCTACCAAAGGTGTGGAGAAAAAGAAGGAGAAGGTGGTGAAAGAAAAGACAGCCAGAAAGCGAAGCAGTTCTGTGGAGACAGAAACTTCTGCCTCCCTGCCAAAACAGAAGAAGAGAAGACTTCAGAAAGTGCAGGAACCATCATCACCAGCAGCAGCAACAGAGGAACAGTCTGACATACCAGAACCAGAAGAAGAGGCACCTCAGACAGCAACAGAACAAGCAGAAACAACAGCAGAAGTGCCACCAGAAACACCTCATCCGGAGAAAGATTTTTCTCCTGCCAGAACAGCTACTCCTTCTCCCAACCGAATGGACAGAATAAGTGAAGAAGAAGAAGAAGGAGAGTCCACTGATGAGGAGGAAGAGAAGAAGCGACAGGCTGAGAGTGTAATTAATCTGCTTGAGAATGAAGCAGAACACTCAGTGCTGCAAGACTTTCCTGGTATTCAATCCTTACCAGAGAGTTTGCATGCTGCAAAGCGCGTCAAGTTCTACTTGCTGGTTAAAGACAGCGAGTACTACATTTTTGATGCTCTGCTTCAACTCAAGACGATAGACGATTTGAAGAAGGAAGAGGCAACCCTACTTAATCTGCTCCAGGTGTCCATAGTTCATGAAGTGAGAGCAGACTATTCACAACTAATCTCAGACCACATGAAGCAGGAGGCAGCAGCACTAAAGATTGATCTGCCCTCACCACATTCTGATGTCCGGATGGACGAAGCTGTACCCACAGAACAACACCAACAACCAGACCAAGGAGAACCTTCCACAAGACAGTCTCCCAAGAAAACTCCTATCATCGACCTGGATTCTGGTGATGATGAACCAGTAGGTCAGCATATTGGTGGAGAACCAACCAATGAAATATACACCCATGGCGTTGCTCAAAAATTGAAGAAACATGTGAATTTCTACACCATGGAAGAATTGTTGGAACGATAGCCCAACACCTTCAACAATTTTCAGCTCGATAATCTGATCACTCTGCGAGTTGAAGATCACATGACCGATGTCTGCAACTCCATACAAGAGAAGGCCACTCAAATCCTCTCTGATTTTAACCAACACCAGAAAGATTACGTCAATGACATGGATCGTGATATCCGAGGAAAGCTCAGAACTATCAGGAAAGAGCTGGATAAAAAGATAGATGATGACAGAGCATCAGTTGAAACTAACCAGAACAAGATCAATCTTCGTCTAACTGGAATTGATGAAAAAGCTGAAAAAGCCACTGCCTTGCTTGCTGACCTGCTAGCCAAACAAGATGCAACAATCAGTGCAGCTGTTGACAAGAAAGGAACTGCACTCGCGGCTCAACTCAAGGAAGACACAGACCTGTCCATCCACTCCCATCTAGCTCTTTTTGAAAAAGAGAAATTTGTGGAGCTGATGCGGAAAAACCAGGTCGATGTCTTAAATGACCTTCTGTATCCAACTCCAGAGGACTTTGAAACCCAGAACAATCGCCTAACTGCTGTAGAAGAGCTTCAGGAGACATATGACAAAACTCTGTCTACCATGAACAGCAGGTTAGAGAAGAAAGTTGATGCCTCTGATCAGACAATCAACCATCTGCTTGGCTTCAAAGAAAATGCTGAAGCAAAGATGGAGAAGATGAATGAGGAGATTACCTCTTTACGTACACTCATCAATACCTTATTTGATGATGTCAAAAAGGGGGAAATCTCTGATGGAAAGGAAGGTAAGGGAGGAAAAACCAGCAAGGGCTTAACAGAAGCAGCAGATGCTGGAACAGAAACACCAGCACAAGAAGCACCTGTACCAGCAACTCAACCCAGACCAACCACACCTCCAAGACCTGATCCTACTCTTCTAGGATCAGAACCAGCTCAAACTACATCTCACACCCCCAAAGACAAAGGCAAGAAGCCTATAGATGAAGGGGACCAGATAGCAGAGTTGCTGCTTTTTGGAGTGAGCATGGATCAGGCCTGTGATCCAATGTTCAGAGCGCAGTTCTACAAGGAACAGGCAGAGAGGGAGAGGAAACTGGCTGCCCAGGAAGCTAAAGAGAAATCCTTCCAAACTCCCTTCTCTTCGCCTTCATCAACAGAGCGTTCGCAGCAACAATCATCTGCATCAACCACCCAGTCCAAAAAGAAGAAGAAGAAACCCTTCTCCTGGAACCTGTCATTACAGAAACAGACACCCAAAGATACATGGGTTCCAGAAGAGGATCAGATTGACTGGGAGAAAGTAAAGCAAGGTTTTATTTTGAATAGATATTTTTTGAAGGAGCCTACATATTCTGAAGCAACTCCAGATGAGGATTTCAACAGATACCTTGAGAATTTTGGTGATCAAGAGCTTATACAGAGGATCAGAAAAGCTGCTTCTGATGCCAAAATCCAGCTGAAGGCACCAGAAAAAGAATTCATGATCTGCCCAACTATACCAGGCAGCAATCTTCCTGACAAGACATACATTTTGAACTACATCAATCAGCTGGCTAAGATCAAGGGATACAAAATTGATAATCATGATCCTAACTATGCCAGAGTTAGAGATGGAATCTATGAGAGCATCCAACTGGTATCTGACGCGCAGAAAGAGAAAATGAAGAAGAGCGGAGCAGCTAGATGGTTCTCTTAGATAGAATTTACCTTCTGTTTTTGTCTCCGAGTTATCCCTTCTGAATTCCTGTACTCATCAATTCATATATCAATGAATTTGGAGTTCCTATATCTTTTCTGTTGCTTACTGTTATTTAACTTAAATAACAAATTAACCTATCTGTCCAGAACATGATACAAGATACATTGTTTTCACTGACTAAGTGTGGTTTTGACATCATCAAAAAGGGGGAAATTGTTGGGAACCCCATAAAATATTCTAAGTTTTGATGATGCTTCTTCAAAACACACTTGGTATAATACATGTTCTGTACCCTTTGTTTTTGGTTTTAGCTTAACAGATAGTCGAAGCTTCAAACAGAAGGATAGAAGTTGTCTAAGACAGATACTAAAACCAGCCAGTCTCAAGCAGAAGGCTGGAGCAGAAGGCTAAGTCTTAAGACAGAACGCTGAACCAGCAAGTCTCAAGACAAGAACGCTAACCAGCAAGTCTTAAGACAGAACGCTAACCAGCAAGTCTTAAGACAGAACGCTAACCAGCAAGTCTCAAGACAGAATGCTAAACCAGAGAGTCTCAAAACCAGAGAGTCTCAAAACCAGCAAGTCTCAAGACAGAATGCTAAACCAGAGAGTCTCAAAACCAGAGAGTCTCAAAACCAGCGAGTCTCAAGACAGAATGCTAAACCAGAGAGTCTCAAAACCAGCAAGTCACAGACAGAATGCTCAATCAGAAAGTCTCAAACAGAAGATGAAGCTAGTCAACTTTAACAGAAAGTTGAACCAGAAAAGCTTCAGGCAGAAAGATAGAAAATGCTTCAACCAGAAAGTACTTCTACCAGAAAGTACTCAACCAGAAAATGTCTAAGTCTATACTCAACCAGAAAGTCACTAGACCAGAGAGAACACAACCAGAAGGTCAGAAGCAAACCAGAAAGAGCAAAACCAAATCTGTCAAAGAAGTATTAAAGACTTTCCATCGAAGAAATAGAAACTGAATCACTGATTGACATGAAGAAGGAAAGCAATCACAGATGATCTGCTTTCCATACATAGAAGATTCAGTCAACAACTCTACAAGGAAAGAAGAGTTATGACTGATTGGCAATCTACAAATCAAATCACGCCAATCAACAAACGGCTAGAATTTCAAATTCAAGCCTATATATGTTAGAAGTTTCAAAGTCTGAAAATACGCAAGCGCTATACTGCAGAAATATTCTCAAGCATTCTATCTTCAATTCAAACAAAAGCTTCAAACCGTTCGTAATTGCAATCACACCTCGATTCAAG
>JAPKLX010001309.1:9908-23087 GCA_026898415.1 Leonotis leonurus
ATCTTCAAAATCGCAACCTAAAAATACGAAATAATTCGAGCAAAACAGTCACGTTTTTGCCTAATTTTCCTCGATTCTTGAATTTTCTTTCGTTTCTATGTTCTCTAACGTCATACGAACAATAATAATACTACACAACATAAAATCGAGCCTTCCTACCCTTCCAACTAGACAATAATCTCGAAAATTGGCTAGGGAAAAAGAATAAGAAATTCTAAATTTTAAACCGTAGAATCGAAGTTTAAGGTGTTACCTATCCGTATCCGAAGTCGGTTCGTGAATTGGAGCTCGTTTGCACCTTGAATCGACCAGCTTTTGCTCTCCAAAAATGGGGTTTCTCTCTTTGTTTCTCACGTGAATAATAAAGAAGGAGAAGAAGAAAGAAAGAAGAAGGAAAGAAGAAAGAAGGAAGAAGTGATGTGTTTAATTGTGGACCAAACAAAATAATAGTCCGGGTTCTCGACTTCTCGATAAAATAATGTTCTCGAAAACATTCCGGAAAATCACGGCTCTCTTATAAAAACATTTCGGACTTAACTTTAAAAGATAATAAAATTATCTCGTCTCGTTCAAAACGATGAATAGTGATTTCTCGATAAATACATCATTCTTTCGAAAGTCGGAATTATTAACTTTTCACCTTATCTCCGTATCGTAAAATAAGTGAATGGAAAAGCAGACGCTGCTTCGGTACGGGTTCTTGAACTTAAATTATGACGATAACGTCAAACCGAATTTTCTCGGTTTCTTTCTCGATTTCAGAAATTTCTGAAATGACTTTTAACTCACATTAGGAGTTCTATTCTTTAATACGAGTCTTTAAACTTTCAACGGATCTTGAATCCCTCGTTTATTCATAAATTTTTCTTTTATTCCGGTTTTTAACTGTCGGGATATTACATATATAATACAAAATATCAATTAGAATTCATTTTCAATTGTGATTTTACAATTAAAATATTAAAAATCTTTGAAAATTTCGAATTTTTAATTAAAATATTAATAATATAACCTTAAATAATTCAAATTAAAATATTTTATTTATAATAGTTTATATAAGTAAAATTATTTATTGTAAAAAAAGTTATTAAAATAATTAATTTTATATAATTAAAAAATATTATATTGTATTGACGAGTAAAACTGACTCCGTCCAGCAGCTCAGAAAGGGCCTAATTGAATCTTATATTTATATGTTTAAGAAAATTTTGACAAGTTTGGACGGGTTTCAAAACCTTAAAAAGATCTGATAATTTTGATAGCTCTAATCGTACCAAAACACCTTTAATGCACTGATAAAGAACTCATTAAGTCAAATAAATACTAAACAACATAAAATTTAAAATTTTGAATTCACGTGAAGTACAAGAATAGAAAACTATAATAAATAACTATAATTCTATGATATGATAAAAAAAAAAACGAATATAATTATCTTATACATATCAAATAAGTTATAATTATTTTTTCACGTGCATTGCATGGATGCAGTACTAGTACTACTAAAAAGCAAGTGTATGTATGTATAACTCCACCCTATTTTTGTATTATGTGTTAATTGCTACATAAGTAAACATGATATTACATATTCATATTAAAAATGAAATGAAATATAAATATGTGATCAGATTAATAAAATATTTTTAATAAAAATATAAAATATCATATAAACTCAAGATAATTTCATGTTTAAGTAATTAAATAACACTTAAAAAGCATATCTAACTAGTTATTTAAACAAATTAATTTAACTAAAATTAGTTTTTTAACTAGACATACATAATATCATATCTAACTAAAAAAACCAAAACTAATACTATGTTATAGCAAATATATAATATCGAATAATCACATATAATCAGTAATATAAGAAAATAAATTTAATGTCAAAAGCATGAAAAATATCATATATATATATGTATAGAATGAAATATAATTATACTAAATAAAATGTTAATAAATTAATTTAACATGTCAAAAATCATATCTAATATAAAACAAAATTAATCGATGTTTAAGAAAATAAACAATACATATGAAGCAAATCTAATCAATGGACTAAGCAAATAAATTAACTTTAAAAAGAATACGAAACATCATATATATATAATTAAATTAATAATAAATATGATAGTATTCACATGATTCACATTAAAAGCAAATTTAATTAATCTAAGCAAATAAATCTAATTTAAAAGGTATAAATATATAAATATCATGTATAATATAAAAACAGAGATTATAAAAAGGGGAAATTAATTAGTAGTTAAGCAATTAAATTACACATATGAAGCAAATCTAATAAGTAAAGTAAGCAAATAAATTAATTTTGAATAGCATATGAAGTATGATTAATTAGCATAGAGGTATGATTAATTAGGAAATATTGAAACGTTTGTGTTTTACTTATTCACCCTTATTACTTTAATTTAAGATTGTATGGTTAATAATAGTAATCTATCTAATAGTGTTGATCTCGCGACCCACATTTACTAAGTATAGTAAAGATAGGTAAAATCGTGACTCAGGAATGAAATATTGAAATGAGAAAAGAAATGAGTATTAATACGAAGGTGAATATATGATAAATACTTCAATAAATAAGGATTCATACACGAAATTCGTTACTAAGTAACTGATAACAAAATACGTACGTCATTGATTATAACGTCTAGAAATACTGAATACTGAAATGAGTGTTTGCAGCGGAAATTGGATCAATTTCTAAGTTTACATGTATGAAGATATGTAAACCTCCAAGAGTTACTACTAATTGAATTCGACAAAAACCATCGATGAGCACTCCCCTTTGACATCACAGCTCAACCTGCACATTTATAAATACATGCAGGGCTGAGTACAAAAGTACTCAGTAGACACATGCCAAAATCGCATCCGTACTAATATAATTGTCATTGCCATAATACAGTGAGACATAGGGGTTTTATCTCTAAAGAAACCTATGTTCACTAAATTCTTTTGTGATACCTAAAATTCGACTGCGCAGTCTAAGTTCTGGAGTAATCAATCATATCTGTAATTCCGTGGTGGCCACCATCCACAGACACTTGACCGGCCAACCCGCTTAGATGACTCACGGTCGCGGTGTACACTACTCCGAGAAAGATAACAATTCTCTAGGACCAGAATTCGATTATAATAGTTCAAGTAGATATGTATCATACAAAAATATAAATATTTTTGGCAAGACAATACTTCAAATAATTCAGTTCAAAATCTTTTTGAAACGAAATAATTACTGATACAACACACAAAATTTTAGTTGTATAAGAAAGCCTACATGAATCGCTTCCTTGCTTAATAAGATCTTAATCTTTACCGTCTAGTGTTTTCCCCTCACTCAACCTTAATCGTAATTACGAAAAAGATACTCATCGTGAGTATATAATTTATTTCATCTAAATAAAATGAAATATTATTCTATTATTTAATTAATTATTCTAATTTCTTACTCGACTAATATTCGAGTACTTAGAAATTTCTATACTATTTTCGTAAGATTTTAATCAATATTTTATTTATTAAATCCTTAATATTTTTATTTATTTTAAACAATTAATTTAATAATGGGTACTATGATTATTTAAGATAATTTACTTGAAATAATTTAATTCCGAACTAAAATGCTAAATTAAAACTTATAGGATAACATTAATTTTAATTAACATTCTTTAGGAATTTAGATTTAAATAATACTACAAATTTCATCTCTTAAATATATATAGCCCAACTCATTAGGAATTTTAGACTTGGCCCAAATAATAACTAACATTTTAGCCTACAACATTTCTAATCCGAGCCCATAATACCGGCCCAACTATTATGCTAGGCTAGGCCCACTCGACAACTCTGAGCCCAGTTCGATTTATATTACTTCGGCCAATAATTAATTTAAAATCCGGCCCACACTAATATTGACCCATAAACTAATCAAATCCTAAGACAACCCTAAACCTACTTAATCATGACCCAACCGTTCATCTCCCTCATTTCTCTCCTCTCACTTTCTGTTCTCTCAATCACAGACAACACTCACCTAAATCATTTTCTCTTCTCCCTCTCTATCTCTCTGTCGCTCTCTACATTGAACTGGAGCCCCACCGCTCTACGGCCGCCCATCTCTCCTCTCTCCCAGCCCTCCATCTCTCTCCTCTCTGCCTCTCTCGGTCTTCTCGCGGCTACTCACCGGCATTCTTGGCTGCTTCCAGAGGAATGCTCATCGGAGCTCCATCACCGGCGACCTCAAGGTAAATTCCTATCTCTTTCTAATTTCTTTTAATTAGTTTCATATTTTTTGTTTTAGTTTTAGTTTCAGATTTCAATTCTTTTAAAACTTGAGTATTTCCCCTGAAATTCTCTCTCTCGGCTGTTTCTTTTCTCGCGACGCAAGGTTCGCCCGTGTTCTCGGTGGAACGGTTGTTCAAAAAGAATCTCGCTGGAGCTGCCCTATACTGCCGCCTAGCTTCCCATAGGTAATGCTATGAATCTCTCTTCTTTCCTTTTTTTTTGTATTTAAATTTTCAATCTTTTATTAGTGCATGTTCAATTTGGTGTTGGGTTTGGTTAAATTTGGGTTCTTGGACAAAAGTTCTATAATTTCAGAATTTGTTTTATAAAGTTGCTACTGATTCCATTGTTTTATTTTATTTTTTCTATTTTGGTCGAGAACTTTGAGGCTTAGGTGGAGAAGGATTAAGCCAGGGATTATGAAACTCCAATGGTTTGGTTTAGGTAATATTATCCAATTTGTTTGGGTAGGGTGGAAGATAAATTTTTAAGCTTTTTGATGTGTCAATCTGAATAATAAGGTAAAGGTTCTCTCTTTCTCTAGGTGGATTGGTCGTTCAAAGAGGAGTTCGCCGGATCTCCCCTGGACTGCCACTGTCGGCTCCTCACAGGTAAGCCCCTAATTAATTCTTTTTCTATATTTTCCGGTTCATTTTTATGCATGTTAGTGATATGAATTGTTGGATTTGGGGCTAGTATGAGTTATTGGTCAAATACTATAGTTCAAATCTAAATCTTAATTCATTGTCTTTCTCTGGACATGATTTCAGTTTTATGTGATTCTCAGTTATGAACTGAAAATGATTTAAACTAAAGTTTCAGTCATGTTATTGTTCTGAAATTGTTCTTGTTTTGAAAGACTTTTATATGTCTCCAAAATGGTTCTAAAGTTTTAAGCTCTTGGTTTTAAATTCCTTTGTTAATCTTGTTTTATTCTTATTCTGACTAAATTGTGCTCTGGGTTCGGTGTTGATGGTTTCTGGATGTATTTTGTTCTTTTAATTTGTTTTTTGTGGCAGGGTATTATGTTTTGGCTTAAGTTTGATATTCTATCAAACCTCAAATTCATGTTATGTTACTGTTGTGGAGGTCTGAAAATTTAAACTAGCTTTGTAATTATTCTAAGTCTATTTTTGTTTAATAATCTGGACTTATGCATATACTGTGGTATCTTGTATCTTTTCTAAATTCTCTAAAAAGAATCAGAAGCATGAAACATATCTTAAGTCTCTAAAGTTCTGGCAGGACTCCTATGTTCAAAAACATCTATCTCATTTGTATCTTAAGTTTAGAGTTTCCTAAATATTGAACTAAAGAACACTTATAAGCTTTTGAAGACTTTCATACTGAACATGATAGGTTCTTTGTTTCTAAACATATTTGAGTTCTAAAGAGAAGGTGAACAAAGCAGATTATATAATTACTCTAATTTAGTCTTATAGTTTTTTTGAAACATAGTTTAGAAGTAAAAGAATGTTTTGAACTAAGTTCTAAAAAGGTGAAGCTTAAAGTATGAATCTTTTTTATTGCTTTCATGAACAAATAATTGAATTACCCTGTTAAGTCTTCCTTGAGAATACGACTTGGGTTGACTTATCATTGCTAGATGACCTCATTTTAAATTGCGAGCGACTCGAAACAATTTTAGTCGAAATAAATTTTGGCGTCGTTGTCGGGGAATGCTTTAGGCAATTTAATTCATCGTTCTTTCTTTTTCTTTTATTTTTATTTTTTTCTATTTTATTTTATTTTATTATGTTTAATTCTTTCTTCTATATTGTAGTGTGCGTAATATTTTTATTGAGCGTTGTGTATGCAAGGTCGCTGTAGTGCTAGAAAGCCGTTGACGCCCTTCATCGATAACATAAACCGGAGGCGTGCGATCCTAGCCACCGTAGAAGAAGGCATTGAGCACATTGACGAATTTTCGCTACTACGTTTATTCGAAGAGATGGCCAATGAGAATGCGGACGAGAGACCGCGCTATATGGGCGATTTCACTAACCCAAGTTCGGCGATACTGCTACTTCAGCCATTGTTCTCGACACCGCAGTCCGAAACTATGAGTTGAAGACACACCACCAATCACTACTCCCGACATACCATGGACTCCCGAGTGAAGACGCCTTGACGTTCATCCGAGAATATTGCACGGTGGTGAAAACTTTCCTGCTTCACTCACTGACGGAGGATAAACTCAAGTTGAAGTGTTTCCCTTACACGTTGAAAGATAGGGCCAAATCTTGGTTCTTATCTCTTCAACCCGGATCACTCACTACTTGGGCATCGGTTTGTGAGAAGTTCATGTTGAAGTAATATCCACATCATAAAATTCAAGCAGTACGTACTAAGATAATGAACTTCGCGCAAGCACACGACGAGCCATTCCATGAGGCGTGGGAGAGATTTCAGGAGCTACTTCAGCAGTGCCCTCACCATCAGATGGCACCGGAGATGCTATGCAAATTCTTTTATGATGGCCTGCTCCAGACTACTCAATTCATGCTAGACAGTTCGACAGGAGGGAACATTGCAGTCAAGACGGTGGAGGAGATGAATGAGATCTTTGAGACCCTAGCCGCGAGTTCGCAGCAAAAATCCTCTCGACTGAGACGAATGGAGGCCAGTGCAGTGACTACGAGCCCCGATCTTAAGAAACAAATGGCGGACATGATGAGGGAGTTACAGGAATTGAAGATGAATCTACCCCCATCACCATTTGTTCAGCAACTTGCACCTGAGCCATGCGGTATTTGTGATGACTTTAGCCACATTGTGGAGGGATGTCCGCTAATGGGAGAGATGACACCCGAAGGACAAGCTGAGATTTACGCGGCATAGGAATTCACATCCCAGCCTCAACTTCAACAAAACTCATGATGGAAACCCCAAATCCAAGGGCATGGAGCACAAAATTTCCAAAACAGACGGCCACCGGCTCAGAATTTTTGCCCTCAACATCAACAGCAACAGTATTATCCACCACAACCGCCACAACAAAATTTTTTTCTACCGCAGCAACAATAGTTCTATCCACCACCGGTGCATCAATTCCCACCTAAACCTGTTCCTCCTCAAAGATCATCTATTGAGGACATCTTAGCCGCATTTATGCAAGAGAGCAAGAAGTCTTGAGAGGCCCAAGACGCCACAATCAAGTGCCTCGAGATGGCTATATGGCAGATTTCTGGCGCTGTTAACCAGTTGCAGCAAAACCAACAGACGGAGAAAATTCCAGGACAAGGACAAGATCCCCATCAAGTCAAGCGGTGTCCCTTCTAAAATATGGTAAGGTGGTGGAAACCAAGATGGAGATGAGTTCCCAGGACAAAATTGATAAGGTGCCACCGAAGGCGAAGAAATAGCAGTCCAATGAGGAGCTTCACAAGGCGGTAAATCCATATGTCCCACCTATTCCTTATCCCAGCAGGCTAAAGAATGTTAAAAGCGACCAGCCGTTCGCAGATCTTTATAAGATGTTATCCAAAGTGATGGTGAACGTCCCACTCATCAAGGTGAACAAGAATATCCCATCTTATATCAAATTCTTCAAGAAGTTGATCTCAAAGAATAAGAGATTCGACGATCAAGAGTTCGTGACAGTCTCTGAAGTGGCAAGTACTATTATGCAGCAACCCTTACCTCCTAAACGGCGCGATCCAGGTAGCTTCGTTATTGACATCACGTTAGGTAATGGTAAGGCAGCATCAGACATGTTAGACTTAGAAGCTGGAATTAATCTTATGCCTTATTCTATTTTTAAACAATTAGGATTAGGTAAATTGAAACCCACTCGCATGTCCCTTCAATTAGCTGATAGATCTATGAGACACCCTAAAGAAATAATTGAAGATGTTCTTGTTAATATTGGTGGATTGATCGTTCCCGTTGATTTTGTTGTTTCAGAGATAGGAGTCGTGCATGAAAATGGTATAAACCATACACTCCTTCTAGGAAGACCTTTTATGGCTACCAAAAATACTACTATTGATGTCAAAAATAGTACCATTAAAATGTCTATCCTTGATGAAGAAGTATCTTTTTCTGCTCACCAAAATCACACTGCACATTCTGTCGATTTAATTGATACGTGCCATATAGATATTATTAATCCTTTGGTTAAGAAAGCTATACTGCAGGCTTATCATAGTAAGGACATTGCTCAATAGAAGGGCTTGGACACGAATGTTCTTTAGAAACACGCACATATAACATGTACAATCACAAATAAATATATAGCATATTGTTTATGCAGGAGACACTTGTCAGTTTATCATCAATTTGATGTATAACTTGAGAAATTAAAATGAGTCTAGAGAATAATATGATTACTCCAATGGATGTTTACTTTGAACTACAATACATAGTAGATCATATTTTAACTAGTTATTGAATTAGAGCTTCATTGTCTCAGTTAAGGACATTATATGATGTATATTGAGCACTCGAGCATACAAGTTCAACACATCATTGCCTCCATAATATATGAAATATTTAATCTTACTTCAACTACACAAACCTCCTCATATGAAGTGCATAAATCAAGATGATAAACCAGTACCAAATTCACTAATCATGTTATTTTCAGGAGGGACTAATAATCCCCATCCTTAATTTTGGTCATGAATCATAACATTTCATTTACAAGTCCTACACCTTTCAGTGAGATGAACAAATTACTAGCAATTCCTCATTATGTTTCAAATTCTTGAGGTTTCAAATAGTTCAAGGTATCCTCTATAAATCCATTTATGCTTTAAGTTCATGCATGCTCAATAAATAAATATTCAATGAACACAATTCCCATCATTTAGAAAATCCCCAATTTATATTTGTAGCATTTGGGGGCGAATGTTAATCAAATTCATGTAAATTCATTACATTAGTACCTTGCAGGAAAGACACGATTCTTTCCTAAGGCAAACCACCGCACTCAATTTGTTTCCTCATCATCAAAAGGTTGGATTGATTATGTGCCTTTAATATTTTGTTTTATCTCATTTGCTGATTTAATTGGCCGTCTTCTTGCTCATTAGAAAAATGAGATTTAATTGGCCGTCTTCTTGCTCATTAGAAAAATGAAACAAAGCAGGACAAAAGATAGCAAAAATATATCCAAATTACAACAATTACAGTAAATATGACCCAAATAGAAAAAGACAGTTTGTTTAATACGTTAATCCATACCAGATTAGTCAATCGAAGCATATGCAGTAGCACAAATACCATAAAAAATAACAAGGAACAAACATCACCTTAATCCAAACCTTCAAGTGTGGCTGCCCTATTATTTAATAACAAGTATAACAAAAAAAAGAGAGAAAAAAAAAGGCACCAATATTAAGTCTTTTTTTTTTCATTTATCAAAATTTGGGGTTTGCAACATGATGAGGAGTTATTGCAGTAAGAATGAAAAACAAGTGAGCTAGCAGAGACATCTAATGAAAATATATAATAATGAAAATTGAGTGCTGCATTAATAGAGGCGATGAACGAATGTAAAGAAGCACCAACTAGTTTTAATAAAAATTCAAACCTTAAACCAACGATGCTATAAGGTTAGCCACTAAAATAAATAGAACACACATTCAGAAAGTTCAACACAAAAAAAAAAGAAAAAACGTGCAGATAATATATGACACATTTTCACTGGGTACTTCAAATTATTCTTTGTTATATATTAACTTGTCTACCCATTTCCTTAACAAAAATTTTAGTCTTAAGGGTATGCATATGAAATAAAAATTCAGAATACTGAAAAAGAAACACTCAAAAGCTTAAAAAAAAGGGGGCATACAATAATTTAAATAAAGGAACTGCATCCTATTGATTATCTCCAATAAAAGAAAATATTTAAATATTGCAGGGTTGTCTCGTTTCTCTCTACCATGAATTTGTGTATAGAGATACCCAAATAAATTTCAATTGGTAGATATTTGGGATAATGACGTATGAATAATAACAACGCAATATTACCAAAAAAAACCCAGAATAAATATATAGAGAATTCAAACCGTTTCGAAATATATCTCCACAAACTGAAGGTTTTTATTTGGATTTGAAAATCCCCAACAATTTCGACTTCTAGTGATGCTCCCGGATTCCACTCTACCTAGGCTTGAATTCAGCCCTTGAGTTCGCTAGGCGGCGGTGAGAGAAGAGGTAATTCACAAATTGAATTGGATTAGAGACTCGTGTTGATAATATGTTGTAATCTAAATATTGTGTGCACAATAAATATAGTACAAGAAGAAGGAAAAACTATAAGAAAAAAAATAAATGGAATAAACGGCCCAGAGAAAGAAGAAAGAAACTGTAGGAAGTAGGAACACACTAGAATTATATTCTCATTTATATACTGTTCATTTTATAATAATACATATAATCAATAAATATATTAATATTCTAAATGTTAATGTCCATTAAATAATAATATTTATAATATATATATATATTATATATTTAATATTATAGATTTTGAATTCGTAATTTGAAATATATCTTTTATTTAGAGTTATTTATATTTTTAAGGAGTATAAATATATTTTTATTATGATAAAACCTAATCCTAAATATTCACTTTTTATATATATATATAAATTCACAAACTTTTATTTTTCTTTCCACAACTCATATCAATTGTTTCCTCTCCCACATATTCTACTTAAATTTCTAAATTTTTATAAAGCCGAAAGAAAAGCGATTTCATAGATAATTCAATTATATATATATACACGTATAGTATACTTGTGATTTGTGTTTCTTATATATCTATATCTATACGTGAGTGTATGTGTGTGGAGCGTGTGTTTTCATGTAGAAATATACATACATATATATATATGTGTGTGTTGTGTGCGTCTGTAATATATATATATATATATATATATATATATATATTAAGGCACCGTTTGGTTGGCTAGATGAAGGTAGATAATATTATTAATCTACCTTCATCTATTATTTGGTTGCACATATAATTAATAAGAAAGGCCCAATGTTATTTTCAAGCCCGTTCCTATTTTATTATTGCACCCACACTAATTATCACACCAATTCGGGCTTATTAAATTACCGAGCTGAAATAGTAACCCACATTACCTTTTTTACGATAGCAACACACACAACACACACAATCTAAACTAGGGTTCTTCCATATTCGGGTGTTTGAAATAGAAGGCGAACTGCAGCTTCTACAGGTAAGAATTTTCTTCCCCCAAATTTGTTTTCCATCTCATTTAATTTTGTCTGATGCGTGCTTTGTTTTTTCGCTGCACCAATTTTTTATCCTTTTGCGTATCTCTGTCCCTTTCTTTTGAGGGAATTAATCGAGATGGTTTCCCGTAGTTTCGTTGATATAGATTTACTGGCCTTTCATATGAATATACGTAAATGGAAAAGTAATTTTGGAGATGTTCTGTCTCCAGTCCTTAAAGTTCGTATGAATTTACCCTAATTTTTTTGATAGAAGTAATGTACACTGCTTTTGCTTTGTATGATTTTACCCTAATTTTAATAACGCATGCTGTAGGATATATTGGTATCTGGTTAACGCAGATGTTAGGGCTCAGTAAGATTTTTGTATTCGATTTAATTTCTGATGTTATTATTTTTGCCTAACGCAGGTTGTTGGTGATTGAAGTATTTTGTAGAGAATGTATATTTTGCTTCTAAAAATTTGATTGTGGTATGTAAAATGCTCTATTGGTTTTGAAAACATGAAAATAAGAACATTGTGTGGTTGGATGTCATTGTTTAAATGCCCTGTCTCTTAACAAACAGTGCCTTACTGCAATCCTGTTTTGGTAAACATTTCATGTTGTCACCCTTTTGAGTAATATTTGGCTAACCAATGGTAATAGCTGATTTGTACTACAGAAGATGATCATTTCGTATGTTATTAGTCTACACCATATTATTATTTTGAGGTAATTATTATGTTTGTGTTATTATAATTTACTCATATTTGTTATTTTGATAGCTGAGGAGGTTGTGTTGGAAGAAGCTTATTTGTTAAACGAAGGTAAGATGTTGTTTACTATATCCATAGCAGATTGTTTTTTTTTAAGATGCTTTGTTTCATATATGATACAGTTCCTAATTTGCATGATGTTGCCTTAAAAAAAGCACATGTCAGTAAACACAAATCACATTCAGCATGCCATACAGAGCACTCTATTATGACTTGTATTATACTGTGTAAAATAAGAGGCTTTTTCTGCATAAGTTTTGGGGGAATGGCATAGTTGCTGATATTTTACATTGTGCTAAAGTCATTTTGGCTTAGTTGTGAATTTTTTTTACAGTGTGTTAAAGTCAGATTGGCATAGTTGTGGATATTTTATATTGTGTTAAAGTGAGTTTAGCTGAGCTGTTGAAATTTAACTTTAATTTAATGTCAGTTTGGCATAGTTGAGGATATTTGACAATCTGGACTAGTCAGTTTGGCTTAAGATGTGGTAATTTCATGTTCTGTAAAGGTCAGCTTGGCTTACATTGTTTAATATGTTTTGTATCTCACCTTATATTGTTGTTTTAATAGACATTCTAAAAATTTTAATACTCTCTGAGTTCACATATTAGAGTAAACTGAACATATACATGTTTTTGGCATGCTATACTAAGCAATCTCTCTAAGATGTTTTGTATCTCACCTTATATATGTTTGGGCGTTCAATGCAGATTCAAGCTTCGTCTTTGAGATAACTCTTTTATCTAGTAGAAGTATGTCTTATAATTTAGCAACATCCATAGAATTGTACTTGTGTGCAGATGACATATTTCAAGAAACAATGACAGAAATGTGTGTTATAGTGACCCTATTACACTACTAGAAAAATGACCATAGATGACAGGTCATAGATGACATTT
>JAPKLX010000945.1:0-33395 GCA_026898415.1 Leonotis leonurus
AAGGCTTAATCACACTTTAATTACAGCTACAGTATTTCGGGGTATTATAGATTTCTTCACAACCAGATTGAGTGGCCCATAGAACAAATCATATGTTGCTTGTAGGCTCCTCCTGATTTGATCCTTCGAACAACTAACTAGATGACATCTATATAA
This sequence comes from Leonotis leonurus, assembly GCA_026898415.1. NCBI lineage: Eukaryota > Viridiplantae > Streptophyta > Magnoliopsida > Lamiales > Lamiaceae > Leonotis > Leonotis leonurus. Next base: position 157 of record JAPKLX010000945.1, read on the forward strand.
TATAATCCTTTACATTCTAAGTCATCATCTAACCTTGTCTATGACATTGTTCTCTATCAGATTCAATTTATATGATAGTGATCTTTTACATGTAGAATAGGTTAAGCCTAACCAACAGAAATAAATCTAAGTGTGTTTTCGAAAGAACATCATCAAAACTAAATTTTGTGAAGGGTTCCCAACATGTATTCCTATTTTTAATGAACTCAAAAGGTAATTTAGAAAAATGTCAAGTTATATGGTCATTGTCGTGAGGTGTGAACAATTAGGGGTTTGATAATGTATCCTCAAGCGGTTTTCCGTGCTCATGGTTTCCATAGGAGCAGAAACCTCTTGATAAGTTCAATTCTCATAACAAAACAAGGATACACAACAAGTGGTAATAAACAACTAGCCGGTCGAATCAATCAATTTATACCAACATGCATCACTATCTCGATCATTCTACTAAGATTAAGAATTTGGTCACAATGTTCCACACATTCTAAGTTCATCTACGTTTCATAATATAAATCAAGTCAAATCAATCAAGGCCTTCAAATTATATCATATCTCAAATACATGCCACGACTCTATTCAACCACAAGATATCAAGACCAAGTAGCTCTAAAACAATCAAGATTTTGCATAAACAAGACACTAAAATAAAACGACGAATGCATGCACTAAAAAGACACCCCTCCCCCCCTACAAGATAGAGCAATGCCTTCAATGCAGAAAGTAAAGACCTATAGAGTAGGGATAAGAAAGACATCCCTGAAGTGCTGCATTCGGAGCGACAAACGGGAAGAAAAACCTATAAAGAAAACTAGAAAGCAAAGGGAAGACAAAGATTAGCCAACCACACACTCACACTAAAGGAATAAAGCAATAAATGTACCTCAACAACAAGATGAAGTTTCACTGTTGGTCGGGAGGAGGGTGGGTGAATGATCCACCAATGGTCCAAGAAGACCATTGTTGTTGCATCTCTCGTAAGAGCCTATTTTGCTGCTCCATCGCCTTTTGTTGGGCTTCCCATTGTTGGTATTGGACGGCAAGGCGAGTGTTGATGTCGCGAATATCAGAGCACATCTCGCGAATGCCGATGGTAACTTTGGTAGTGAACCGCTCCCATTGGGAGTTCCATTGAGGTTGGGTGCCCCATTGAGATTGGGCACCCCATTGGGATTGGACACCTCAATCAGATCCTCTGGTTGCGTCCATCGTGTCATAGCCTAGCCAAGAAGCGCCAGCTTCCTCGTCGGCCTCTTCTTCCGCTTCCTCCTCGGGTCCAGCCTCTTCATTGGTCTCTATATGAGTGTCCTCCGCCTCGTCGTGATCATTGGATACCCGGGATGCGACTTGCGCATTGAGATACTATATCACACAATTGCGTCTCTCTTGTGGCACCAATTCAGATTGTGAGAGGGCGAATGGTGTGCCTCTCAATTCGTTTATGTCAATCTTCTTGGTGGCGAGGAGCTCATTGTTTGGGGGGCCATCTGCATGGATAAGATTGAGGTGCATGGCCACGGAGGTTGCGAGGTGAAGAAGAGATGCGTGGGTTCGCTTTCGGCGTTGGATGAACTAGATGGATTAAAAAATGAGTAGGAAGAACTCCATTGTGTTCACCTTATTTGTTTGCTCATTGCCCGAGATGCAATAGGCGATGAATTTGTGCAAGACGCCTATCTCGGGATCCCTTAAGAATCCACTAGGCATGCCTCCTGATGCCCAATTGTGAAAAACGGTTAACTCATGCTAAGCTAAATTCAAGTTAAATTTCGGGGGCACCCGATGGACCCCCGTGGTGGAAAATCCAAAGATGGATTTCATCATAGAAGTGGTAACAGTATGAAATATGCCACGATACCGCATTTTAAACGACTTAAAATTAGATGCAACATCAAAGGTAGTGAGAAATTCAAGTCCTAGTTGCTTAAAACAATCAACCTCTTGCTTAACATATTTTTCTAATTCAATATTTTTTAAATAATGAGTGACTAAATACCCAAACTCTTCAACAGTTCCCAATCAAGAATACGAGGGAGAGTGATATCAAAAGACGTTTACCATAGTTATAAGGTGCCCTCGCTCGAGTTGTAGATTGGGAATGGTGCTCCTGAGCCCTCAATATTGTCACGAACGGGGTGGAAATCGTTTTCATCCCCTCCTTGTCGGATAGATTGTGCAACTTCACTTGTTTTTGATCTTTTTCTACACATGGGAATTTGGACAAACACTTGGTGGGAAAAAACGTGTATGAAGTTGGGGTTTGGGGTTTGGGGTGTTCTAGTGGGTGAAATTGAAAATTATCTGGATTGAATGGAAGAACAAGTAGAGTGAGTATGGAAGAAGCAATTGAAGAAGGGAAAATAGAAGGGAAAAGAGTGAGTATGGGGGAGGGTTAGGGTTTGAGAAATTTGGGAGAGAATGAATGAAAGAAGTGGGGAAATAGAAGGGAAAAAGGGAGTTATAAGTGGGGCAGTCGGGTAAGTCAGCGGCCGCTTAGGGTCAACGGCCACTGAGCAATGCTCTCGGGGTGTTTGAAATGCTTGGAGGAAGATTTATGTGGGGACATGTCAGCAACCGCTGACTCGAGTCTGGGCGCGCCGCTAGGCGCTGGTGCTGGGTCAGCGGCCGCTGAGTGTGCCAAGGTCGCTGACCCTTCCTCTCGTCAAATTTCTTCGTGCTCTCCTCCGCGGGCGCTGAGTGTGTCACGCCCGTTGAGTTGGTCTCTTGTCTGGACTTTTTTGAGGTATGATTTTTGATTTTGTTGCATTTCTCACCCCTATTTCACCCGAGAATAATCGAAGTCTAGAATTGAAAAGTAGAACTTTCATTCCGTGTTTTAATTCCTTGTGCACAATTCTGTGGTCATGGATCCGCTTCAATTTATCTTAGTAAATCCGTGCACTCTCATACGCCTCGTTCCTAAATTCATCTAACTCAGAAATTTGGAGTGATATCCTCCCGGCGGTGTTGTCGAGGTTGTATGTTGCTGCCTTGATTGCCCAATAAACTTTATACTCCACTTCGACCTGCGAGTGGCACGCCTTTCCATACACAAGAAGGTACGGGCTCATCCCAGTAATGCTTTTGAAAGTCGTCCTATAGGCCCATAAGCCATCGTTTAACTTGGCTGCCCAATCTTTCCGGGATGGTTTCACGGTTTTCTCCAATATGGCCTTCACTTGCCTATTGCTCGTTTCAGCTTGCTCCGATGTTTGTGGGTGATATGGGGTGTCAACTTTGTGTGTGATCTCATTCTTCTTCATCAATCGTTCGAACAACTTTGCGAAAGTGTTTTCCCCCATCACTAATGATAGCTCGAGGGAATCAAAACCTACATAAGATGTTTTCCTGCACAAACTTGAGAACAACATTAGCATCACAAGTCCCAGTGGGGATAACTTCAACCCACTTGGACACATAATCAACGGCTAATAGAATGTACTCGTATCCAAAAGATTAATAGAAGGGACCCATGAAATCAATACCCCACACATCAAAGATTTCGACTACTAAAATGTTCTGGAGAGGCATCTCATTGTAGTGGCTTATGGCTCCAACTCGTTGGCATCTATCAAACGCCAAATAAAATGCTTGAGCGTCTTTGAAGAGAGTTGGCCAAAAGAGTTCGCTTTGCAAAACTTTGTGTGCCGTCGTTTGTCCTCCACATGGGGATTCGTGGCAGAAACAGAGCAGTTGCTCTTGCTCGGAATCCAAAATGCAATGTCGGATTACACTATCATACGTCGGATTACACTATCTTTACCAAGCTTGAAAAGGTAAGGCTCCTCCCAAAAATATTGCCTGCACACATGAAGAAATCATTTCTCCTCTTGGGAGGTTAGACCGGGTCTAAGTAGATTGCATGCTAGGTAATTTACAATGTCGGCATACCAAGGAGTGATCGCAATTTCAGAAATATTCTCATAAGGAAAACTGTCAGAAGTACAAGATGTATCAATATGATAATGGTTAAGTCTAGAAAGATGATCGGCCACAAAATTTTAACTTCCATACCTATCATTTATCTGTACGTTAAATTCTTGCAAAAGTAATACTCATCTAATTAATCTAGGCTTAACTTGGGGTTTTGGTCAACAAGTATCTCAAGGCCGCATGATCACTATGAATAATTACCTTAGATCCTAAAATATAAGATCGAAGTTTGTCTAAGGCAAATATCACGGCGAACGTCTCTTTCTCCGTTGTGGTGTAATTTACTTGAGCCGAGTTCAAGGTCAAACTGGCGTAGTAAATCACATGAAATATATTATCAACTCGTTGACCTAAAACAACTCCAACTACAAAATTAGAGGCATCACACATAATCTCGAAAGAAGTAGAATAATTAGGGCCAGTGACAATGTCACAGCCCAATTTCTTAACCCTTTCTTAATTAAGAAATTAGGCCATGACTTGATTAACTTAAGAAAAACTCTTGCAATTGATGTTTAATCGCAAAGAAAACTCTTAATAACTTTCTCTGAAAAACAGGGCAGGTTGGATACTTCGACTTCATAAGCTCATAACTTACTCATTCGGACTCCGAATTAAGATCCGAAAGAACTATTGGGAAGGTATTGAAAAGATCTTTAAATTGGTACCAAATTTTAGTGAATTCGGATAGATGAAACTCACGAAATAGGGGTTTCAACCTGCTGCCCTGTTTCTAGCAAAACAAAATATTTGCAATTTATGAACTCGGATTTTAATCCATCAAAGGTAAAGCTCAAACAACCAAGGAAAAAGAGGTCAAACATGATGATTCACAAAGGGAAATACCATCATGGATATCAAAGGCTAACCAAGTATAATGGTACCAAACATTCAAGTTAACATCAAGGACTAAGTTTCGCAACGGAAGAAGTAGTTGAGCTATATGTATGACGACATATAACTCGACTTACAAAATATCCAACAAAGTTTAACAAGACAACCCATAATCTCACTCAATATTTACACATCTAAAGATAAACCACAGTGTTCAGCTTCTTCACCATCTCCCAGCTCAACCTGCACGTTTAGAAACACATGCAGGGCGTGAGTACATAAAGCACTCAGTGGACACATGCCAAAACATTTAAAACTTGCTCTTAGAGCTATATAATTGACTTGCCAACTCTAGCATATACAGGGTTTTAAGAAATAAACTGCATATGCTTCTTATATCTTTTCTTTTCTGAAAACAATGAAACTGAACATGCATATAATGTGTCTGCAGACATTTATCTAAAATCTGAAATACCATATCTACTTTCTTGTGTTGAGAGGTAGGCCTCTCTCTCAAACACTCTGACCGGCCGGTCCGCTCACCGGCTCACGGTCTAATGTGTACACAAACCCTTACCGGCAGCTCGTCCGGCATAGGGCCGATATCGTAATTCTGACGTAGATAGGTACATGCAACATGCTCAAAAATAGGCAAGTCAACTTCTTTAAACATAAAACATATCATCATAAATAATTCTTTAGCACGTGCATTCTTTGGTTAGAAAGCCCACCTGGATAGATTGATCTATTTATCCCAAGGCTTCGTCTCTTTCTTTCTTTGCTTCTATCTCTTTCTCAGCTGAACCTTACATTAATTAAAACATTTAAAGATAAGAAATCTTTCTCTTTTCTATGAAATCACAACTTCATAATCTCATTCTTCTTCTTATATTTTACTTACTTATCAATTTGTATAACTGTAATTTCTTCGGTTATTGCATCCTTTTATTCTAACATCTCATTCATTACTTATCTTATCTATGTCATTACTTCACTTCTTTACCTACTAACCAACAATTTCTAATTCTTATATACTTGGCTAATACCATCTTATAATTTCACATTAGCCACCATATTCATCCTTTATCTCAAATTCTTCATTAAATCAAACAAATAAAGTTTCTATATATAGCTTTTAATCATGCCCTTCTTCTTGAAAATCATAGGTCTTAATGTAGGAATAGTTCTATCTTTAATTTCTTAATTCCAACATGCTTAATATTGCTTAAGAGACTTCAATGTATCATCACTTAGTCCAACTAGCATCAATATGTACTTGGAAAATTCTAAATAAATTAATCTAGTCATTAATCATACCCATAAGCCCAAATATGATATCAATTTGAACAAATAAAATCAAAATCTCCAAGCTATTTATTTTTATAATTTTCGAAAATTATGAAGATTTCATACATGGATTTTTCATCAAATTTCTTTCTAATCTTATGTTTAAACATACTCAATTACATGAATATCAACTTAACTTAAGCATAGCATATCAAGTATTAACTTAATTTAATTTCAAACCCTAAGCCATATCTTCATCTATGTCCTCTTATTCATACATATTCTTCCTCTTCTTACATGCTTTCCACCCTAAACATGCTTTAGTCATGAAATAACAACTAATACTTCAAATTTAAACTTTCCATAATCATGTTTTAAAATCATGCTCCACCAAAATAAAACACATAAATATAAAAGGGAATAGCTATTTACCCTTAATTCACTAGTCTTTATACTTGAGATATCTTGAAATCACCTTATGGAGCTTGGGAGAAGAAAAATTTTATGTGTTGGGGAAGAGGGAGTTTTCAAAAATGGAGGGAGGAAGAGGAAGAAATTTTGATGATGTTTATCATGAATAGTGCTCTAGATTTCTTTATATATAAGAATTAATTTTATTTAAAATTAATTAATTAAGTGATACTTATCACTTTCTATAAAGAATCTCTACAATTCTTTGGAATATTCCCTTTCTTCATATTTTATTTCATTTTTAATTTAATTAGTGATTATTCATCACTTGTACAATATTCTAGAATATTTGAGAAATTGTTTATAATCATCTCTACATAATATACTACAACTCTTAAATCATGCTTAAGTAACACTTAGGTTACTTATCTTCACTAATCACAATTAAATACTTTAGTGTTAAATTTTCTTATTTTATTTATTTATTATTTTTTTTTTCTTAAGGATGCAAAGCCTTATTAAGACTCTAATTAGCAATTAATTACTAATTAGAATTTGAGGGTATTACAGACAATGAGAGCAGAAGTCAACTTTTAGCCTTATCAACCTCAATGCCTGTACTAGAAACAATATGACCTAGCACAATGTTACTTTTAACCACACTACTACAAATTTGATTATACACTACACTCCATACACTACGTTTTTTTCATCAACCGTAGTGTATGTGCGTTTTTTTTGGTAAAGACTACACCTTTAAAATATATCGTATTGTATGTGCGTGTTTTTTTAATACATAGATTACGATTTTTTAAAATCTGTAGTATATGTGCGTGTTTTTTTTAATACATAGACTACGGTATTTTAAGAACCATAGTGTGTGCATGTGTATTTAGTACATAGACTACGACTTTTAAAAACTGTAGTGTATGTGCGTGTGTATTTAGTACATAGACTACGGTTGTTAAAAACTGTAGTGTATGTATGTGTGTATTTAATATATAGACTACGGTTTTTTAAAACCGTAGTGTATGTGCATGTGTTTTTATTACATAGACTACGATTTTTAAAAATCGTAGTGTATATATATTAAAAAAAAACATAAAAATGGTATTAAGAGGATCGAACACTGAAACACAAAAATCTTAATTTATTAAGATTACAAAATCAACCAACAGCAAGAATCCATCAAATATTGTGTAGTATATATTATATAAAGAAAAATAAATATTGTGTAGTATATATATATAAAGCAGGTTCTGTAACTAAAACACAAAAGTAAGTAATGGGGATCGAAATTGAATCACGAAAGTTTTAAGCAATAAAAATTACCAACTTAGCCAATAGAGACATTGGTCCATTTTTTCGAATTTAATAAAAACTATACGTTAATAGTTATTTGTTCTTCATTTAGGCGTGAATTCAAAACAGAACCCTAACTTTGGAGAACAGTCGAGCATACTTCTCGAGCAGCACCAAACCTGCGATTTTTCCAGACAAACCCTAATATTTCCTCAAAGCTTAGATATGGAACATTGTTGACTTAGAAAGGTAATTGATTCTTCTTTACTTCCTTTGTTTATGTATTTTTTAATTTTTCCTTTTTTTGGGATGTTTTGTAGAAACTCAACCAATTATAGTGATTTTTGGGTAAAATCTCCGAAGTTGATAAAATCCCGCAGTCCTAGTTTAGTTCTTTTCGAGCCAAGGATGGTACTGGTGTTGTATATTGATGTGCAATTGCTAGGTTGGTGATTGGCCTTTCACAAAAGCATAGAAGTTGTACAGGAGACTGTACTGGTGAGGAGGTTTTGCAGTCGAAAGTGTTGTTTTCTAGTACGTATGAGTGTGCTCTTAAGGTTCGTAAGCTCTTCGTTTGTTTGAGTATGCTTTTAATGTTTAGTATAAGTACTTTCTAATTTTGGTTGTGTCTTCTGTCATTTGATTCATCGGACAGTTAAGAAAGCCATATACAATTACTAAATAGAGGGAAAAATGGACTGAAGAAGAGCATGAAAGGTTCCTTGAGGCCTTGAGACTTCATTGTCCTGCGTGGAGGAAAATTTAAGGTACATATTGATTAGCACTGAGCTGCTATTTTTCTATGTGTTAATATGTTTTAATATTGATGGTACATATTGAGACAAAGTGAAACTAATGGATGGTTGAGGCTAAATTTGTTACAAATTTTCATGTTTGGCATAGTATAAATATCATGAAAAAAATAATAGTAACAATTACTAAAGCAAATCTATCCCTACACAGCATGTCTCCAATGGAACAAAATTGTGCATGCAATTTACTACAATTGAAAGAATGATTTGGCTATAAATTACAGAGGGTAAGATTTCAAAACAAAAAAGAAAAAAACAAAGAAAGGAGAAAAGAGTAACTAGCTAGTTGTTGATAGTTAGCTTAACACAGAATTGGTGGTTGGAGGTTTGATCAAATAAACGAAAAACGTGCAGTGACTCTTGTCATTTGTGGTTTTTAATATTTGTTGAGTTGACTAACTCACAAGCCACCCATTAGTTACACTCTGTCATTTGTTTCTATATATATAGACATGAAAATTCTCCATGTGTTAATATAAAATCAGTGAGTTGCTATTTCTCTTAATTGAGCCTTCATAGAGTTTTAAGGGTGTTTCACTAAATACCTTAGCATAGTAGTGGGCTTTAGGGCAATAAGTTTGATTTAGTGTGAATTATTCATAATTCAATGTTATAACTATGTGTCTCTCATCTGAATTTTATGCTCACAAAGTCAATTTCAGAATTATTTATTAAGATGCAGTAGTAACTGGTTGTTGATTCACGTATTATTGAAGTTTTAGTAAAAGTCAATCTCACTATTTCACAAACTAAATTTCACATTATTAATACATATATAATATGAATATATATATATATATATTAATATACCTAGCTACATATTTAGTATTATTGAACCTCAATATTCCCCCTAACCGTGTATATAGTGTATATACTTGTGAGTACATATAAGCAATCTAGTTATCTAAAATGTTAAATATTCTGTTAGCATATAAGAAATTATAATTTATAACACTCATAATTTTTTCTTATTTTAACATAATAGAACATTTACTAGAGATCTGGCACGATGGACAAAGCATGGATTACGATGCATAGGTTATCATCAGAATACGAGAATGGAGTAGAATCATTCTTACAATTTGCATTGCAAAATGCAAAAGATTCTAACCAAATACCTTGTCATTGTGCAAAGTGTGGTAATGTTAAAGGAAAAAATGTGTTCTCTATAAGGGCACACTTATTCTCCAATGGAATGGATCTTACATACAAGACGTGGAAATTCCATGATGAAGGAACTATATCAGCTAGGGTAGTCAACAAATTAGAGAATATTCACCTTAACAATCAACATGATAGTGAGGATCTCATTGATATGGTACATGATGCGTATGAGACTTATCAAGAAAATCCGAACGAATTCAGGAAGTTACTTGAGGTTGCTGAGAAACCATTATATCCTGGTAATTGTAAATTCACCAAGTTATCAGCAATTGTGAAGCTATACAATGTAAAAGCAAAGCATGGATCGAGCGATATGGTCTTTGATGAACTACTGGATAATTTAATTGACATGTTTCCATAAGACAATGAATTGCATCATCGATATACAGTGCAAAGAAATGCATGTCCACATTGGGGTTGAGTTATGAGAAAAGTCATGTTTTCCCTAATGATCGCATTCTGTACAGAAAGATGTACGAGAATAGCGTCGAATGTCCTACATGTGGGTCGTCAAGATGGAAGAAGATTGGCAATACAGATACCTTAAATGTAGGAGTACCCGCAAAGGTATTGTGGTACTTTCCACCAATACCAAGATTTTTAAGAATGTTTAGGAATAATGATATAACTAAGGATTTAACTTGGCATATTTATGGAAAAAGTTTGGATGGATATCTAAGACACCCAGTCGATTCACCAGCTTGGAGTTTAGTAGATGAGAAGTGGCCACAATTTTCTAAAGAGCATCAAAATCTCATATTAGCTGTATCTTGCAGATGACATGAATCCACATAGCTTGATGAGCTCCACATATAGTTGTTGGCCGATATTACTTGTCACTTACAATCTTCCACCGTGGTTGTGTATGAAGAGAAAATTTATGATCCTAACGCTTTTAATATTCGGTCCAAAACAGTTGGGTAATGACATTAATGTGTATTTATCACATTTGATTGATGAACTAAAAAAATTATGGAATTCAGGCATTGAAGCATATGATGCGTATCAAAAAGAAAGCTTCATGCTCAAAGCTATTTTGTTATGGACAATCAATAACTTTCCTACGTACGGAAACTTATCAGGGTGCTCCGTTAAAGGATATCAAGCATGTCCCATATGTGCAGAAAATACAAGTGCCAACATGTTGAAACATGGAAGAAAAATTTCCTACAGAGGGCATAGAATATTTTTACCTGAATATCATCCTTATTGACGACAAAAGAAGGCGTTCGATGGTCACCAGGAGTTAAACTTTGCTCCTATACCAATGACTGGTCATGAGGTGTTTGAGAATGTTAAGAATATCCATTGTTGCTGGGGGAAGAAAGATGGGAATAAATTAAAGGATGGTGGTTGAGGTAAAAGGAAGGCAAAAGAGCGACCGTTAAAGGATGATGGTAAATCTTACTGGAAAAAAAATCAATCTTCTTTGATCTTCCGTATTGGAAACATTTGCATGTGCGTCATGTTCTTGATGTGATGCATATAGAGAAAAATATGTGTGAAAGTCTTATTGGCACATTACTTAACATTCCTGGAAAAACAAAGGATGAAATTGCAGGCAAACAGGATCTAATGGAGATGGAAGTGCGGACTGAGTTGGCTCCGAAAGTGGTTGGAAATCGAACATTCTTACCCCCCCACCTGCTACACATTAAGTAAAGAGGAGAAAATGAAGTTATGCAATTCTTTGCATGGAATTAAGGTTCCTACTGAGTACTCTTCTAATGTGTCTAACTTGGTGTCCATGAAGAATTTGAAACTTGTTGGACTAAAGTCTCATGATTGTCATACTTTAATTCAACAGTTGCTTCTTATTCCCATTCGCGGTATATTACCGAAACATGTTAGATATACCATCACAAGGTTGTGTTTATTCTTTAATGTGCTATGTGCGAAGACTATTGATGTGTCGAAATTGGATGATATTTAAAGAGATATTGTGACCGATTTGTGGATCCTTTTTCCACATCTTATATGCCTAACTCGAAGAGTGAAGCACGTGCATACTCTCGCTGATAAAATACAAGATGTAATGCCAAATCGACTAGTGATAGTGCCATGCAATGTTGGGTAAGTTTCAGTTAAATTAAATATTGATTTTTTTGAAAAAAAATCCATCACTCTATATATCTTATATAAGGTTATTTTCGTCATTTCTCAATCTTTTCTCGTCTCTTTTCCAACTTCAACACTCGTTTAGGCTTGTGATCCTGAAACATAAAATGAAACGTAAGTCGAGCTAAAACATCATGCAAAGTGGGAGAACAACACGAATAAGGACAAGGAAAATACGAGTTTAGACGACCAAAAAGAGGCTAAACAATGATAAAATCAATAACCCATAATTTAGGAAACTCTATAGGGCTGAGAATACAATGCAAGAAGAACGAGCTGTGAATGAGGACGAAAGTCCACCTCCTAAATTTGGAGAAGAAAGCACATATCCAGAGGCAAGATTTTGGGATAAATTTCAACTCTCAGATCCACATAGTCAATTGTGGATACACAAGAAAATTAAATCTTATTGAAATTTACAACCCATTTGTAATTTTTCCTACATCACATCCTGAATATGAGAATCCTGAAAATGAGTCAGGACCACAAGTGTCAGATGACAAAATAACTTGACGCAAAAGGTGGATAGATGCACATCTGGAAGAGCTCATTGTGGGGAACCCTGCATATCATGTTCAAAGGAGGAGAATGCATGAGAAAGCTACTCAGCTGTTATCTCTCACATACAGAACAAAAATATGCAGATGAAGCCTTGAAAGATGTAGATTGGTCATAGGCCATGCAAGAAGAACTAAATGAGTTTAAAAGAAATGAAGTGTGGTATTTTGTAGACCGTCCAATACATTAAGGTGTAATCGACGTCAAATGGATTTTCAACAACAAGATAGATGAAAACAAGAGAGGTTGTCAGAAATAAGGCAAAATTGGTAATCAAAGGGTGTCAACGGGAGGGAATTGATTTCGATGAAATGTTTGCACCTATGGCTAGACTTGAAATTATGTATGTGAAGGAGCCCATCGAGAAGTTTGGAGTGAAATACAGCAAGCCTGTCAAGATCCCCATGCAGACCAATGGTAAAATAGAACCAGATTCTGAAGGCAAACTTGCCAACATGACATAGTACATAGGCATTATTGGTTCTTTATTGTATTTAACTACTAGTTGCCCTGACATTACATTTGCAATTGGAGTTTATGCTCGATATCAATCCAATTTAAAGGAATATACATGGAAGCTGCCAAAAAGATTCCTCGTTATCTCAAGGGAACAACTAATTTAGGTTTATGGTATCCTTGTGATAACAATTTTGAACTAACTGACTACTCAGATGCAAATTTGTAAATTGGACAAAAAGTCTACATCAGGACTTGTCAATTTATTGGCGGGATAACTCATTTCTCAGGGAATAATCTCAGCCCTTGATTTTTAAGTTGCATATGTGTCTTTAATCTGGATTGCTGATTTAAATATCATAAAATCCATTTGAATGCTCTTTATCTTCTCACTTATGCAACACCTCTCAACTACTACGCAATTTTCTTTCTTGTACTCTTTTCTTTCTTTTCTCTTTTTGGGCCCCTCGTTCTTTGTCCGTTTTCTTGATACAACTAATACTGATTCCCCAAGAACTTGTTACGCCTCTATCACCATTAAAGAATCAATACATATAATACTCTCTCCGACTACGAAAGTTCTTTACATTTTGCTGTTTTGGTCCGTCCATAAAACATCCTCACATTTCAAATATTTCATTTATAGTAAGTGGACCCACTCAACTCAAACACACATCTCAATTAAAAACAATAAATCATATGCGACCCAAACTCCACTCAATACACACAATCACTTAAAAATAATAAATATGGTGGGTCACAAACTCCACTCAAAATGCATTCTTACACAAAGTCAAAACACATTATTAAAATCCGTGTCGGATCAAAGTGTCAAGAACATTCATAAATGGAGGGAGTACAATTCAATACTTTGGGATTAATACAAATACATACATTTAGTTGGCAAATGGAGAGTTAAGGAAAATCAACCTTATGAGTTATTGATATTCTTTCTTCTACCCAATTTGTCCCTTTGTGCTTCCAAAATGGTTATCAATTCTTCTAGATGATCGAAAAAGTATTCATATATCAAATTATAAAATCGATTAATATAATCCCTATAATTTATCAAAATTTCTTGACAATGAGGATGATTGTGTATAGAGAAAATAATTGTTGCATGTCGAAACACTCAGAAAATTAAGAAATTGAACTATTTAGTTGCAAAATTATTACTTAGGTTTTTTGTTTGTAATCTGCTAGAAGGAAGTGATTGTGATTGACTGTCATGACTGCACTCTACTAAGGGAGGAATTTAAGAAACGGGAATAGAATGGGGACATAGAATCAAGATGAATTGGACAATATTCGCATAACTTAGCTTAGTAGTTCATCGTACGAGATCGACATAGGAATGACTTGAGTCATAAGCTCATTACATAGTCATGAATATTAAGAAACACCGAAGTCATGAGTCTATTACATAGAAATCTTCAAATAGCAGCAGAAAATTCTTCGAATCAATGAAAGTTCTACATGTATGAGGAATTGTAGAATCCCCAAGAGTCAACTACTAAGAGACCGACAAAAGCTTGGCATAGCACCCCCTCTTTCATTGTTTCTTAACCTGCACGTTTAGAAATACATGCAGGGCTGAGTACAAAAGTACTTAGTAGACACGTGCCGAAATCGCACTCATACAATTATAACTGTCAAGCAATCTTAAGTGAAACATAGGGATTTTTGTCTCTAAAGCACCTATGTTCACCAAAACATTTCTCGTGAAAATCCTATGTTCGATTGCAGTCTAAGTTCTTTTGTAATCAACCATATTTGAAGTTCTATGTGTCGGGAGGTGGTCGCCTCACACGGACACTGGACCGGCCAACCCGCTATTTGGTTAGTTTCGATTGGTATTGGCTTCGATCTTGGAGGGCGGATCCGACCTCTCGTCGAAACCTTTAAACAAATCTAAAGTGAGATACAATTTTTCTAGTGCATCTAATAAGTGTAAGGAATATTATTATCCTTTATTATTTGGAGAATAATTCTCGGATCTTTACTCGACTATTGTTTGAGTATCGACTTTCTTGTCTAGAGACATTGATTTCTCAAATCAACTATGTTTTCTAAAATTCTAATTTCATTTATTACATCCAAGTAATAATTATTGAGTAATAATAAATAAATTTCTACTTAACTATTTTGATCCTTAATTCAAAATATTTATATAAATTCCTATAGGTTGGAATAATCTAATTAATATATATCTCAAGTATGATTTATAATTAAAACAATTATTAAGATTAAATTCTAGCTAATTAATTAACCAAATTAAATAAATACTCTTTTTCTTGCATTTAATCCAATAAATAAATTCTTGATCTAATAGAATCATTAATTAGCTCACTAGATAATCTCATTAGCCAGATTCTTAATAACTCTCGGCCCAACATATAAAATTAATTAGCCCATCCTTAATTTATTTAAGTTAGCCCATTAGAAATTAATTAAAAGCCCAACAGCTATAATTTTTCGGCCCATGTTGCTAACTGATTCTTGGACCATTATCATTAAGGACCTAGCCCAGTGATTAAATCAGACTCGGCCCATAACTTTCTTTTTTATTTTTTTTATTTCGGCCCAACCCTTATGTCTGACCCGGTCCAGTCTCTAGACCCTTCCAATTTTAAGATCTAGACTAACTCACTCTACCTTATTTCTTCCCAACCACTTTGCCGTTCTCCACCTCTCTCTTCCTCTCGGCTCTCTCTCATTGTCGCCTCTCACCATGTCGACGGCGTCGTCGGCGTTCACCTCCTTCTCAATCGTGTAGCCTCCCTTCCCTCGTGTTCTCTCTCTTTCCCTCTCGGCTCTCCCCGATCGCGCAGCCCCTCCCCTTTCCTCATCCTCTGCATCTCGGCATCGTTCGATCTCCACGGCACGTCACCACCACGGCGCCGTCGCTCTTCTCCGTACCACCATCTATGTGCCTCCCTTTTCTCCTCGAGAGGCAGCTATGGAGGAACCGTAGCTGGGCTGTCGCAGAGCAGTCGCAAAGAAGCCCTCGCTGCCGCTGCTTGCTCGCCTGAGACCTCTCTCCGGCGATCTCTCCCTCGGCTGGACCCGACAGAGGTCTTTCCTCTTGCTCGGAGTTCCTCACTGCCGCGCCTCGCTACTGCTCTCAAGGTAAACCTCTTTTCCCTTGCTATTTTTATTTTTATTTCAAGATTTTATCTTCATTGCTTGTTGCATTTCTATTCTAGAGTCAAAGTCTCCATATAGTTATAGTTTATTTATTGTGTATGATTGGAGATTTCCAGTTCCTCTTCTACAAATTGAACCTTGCGAGAGTTCTAAATTTTTAGATTGATTTTGGGGCTGTTCGGGATTGGTTCGGACTGTTTGGGGTTGGTTCGGGCTGTTCGGGATTGGTTCGGGGCTGTTCCGGATCATTTGGGGTGATGCGGAACAAGTTCGGGGCTGTCCGAGATCATTCGGAGTTGTTCGGGTCTATTCGGGACTGGTTTGGGGCTGATCGGGATCATCTGGAGCTTGTTCGAGATTGTTCGGAGCTGTCCGGAGTTGTTTCGGACTGATTCGGAGCTCACGGATGGAGCAGTCCGTTGGGACAACAACCATGCCTAGATAAGTTCTTGTTCTTTCTTTTTTTTTAGTTGATATTTTACATTTTAGATCTTGGCTGCAACATATTATGTTCTTGTGACATTATGCGTAATGTGATTCTATTAGAGCATGATACCCCAGCATAATATCAGAGCATAATACCATGATTCCAGGCCATATAATACTACTGAACTCATTCTAGAATTTCCATACTCTTACATTTCCTAAAGCCATATAGTAATGAAATATCTATGTTTTGTTCTGCCTTAAATGCATTCTATTTTGTTTCTGGAAGTAAGAGTCACATAGTGGGGCATGGGGTTATAGATGTTTTGGGTTGAAGCATTAAAGAGGTATGAACATTAATTTGCTAGAGGTTGATAGTTCATTACCTTTAGAACTTCACTACTCCTTCTCTTCACTGATAGACACGCACCATTCCCTTCTCCTCTTCAATTTGGCAGCACTTTGGTGTGAGTAAATGAGAGTGTAATTAAGTCTAAAAATTTACTCTTTATATAGGGTAGTAAGTGTCTTGATTTTAACTACTAAATGTCTATATGTTGTCTTCTTTAATGGCTTTATCTTTTGGTTATTAGGAGCTCATGTAGTAACTTGTTTCCTTGGACTTGCAGAGCATAGATGGATGGAGGGGAGTTGATTGAAATGG
Organism: Leonotis leonurus; assembly: GCA_026898415.1. NCBI lineage: Eukaryota > Viridiplantae > Streptophyta > Magnoliopsida > Lamiales > Lamiaceae > Leonotis > Leonotis leonurus. The sequence goes on from JAPKLX010000945.1 coordinate 17,266, forward strand.
CAGCTACCATCATCGAGCCAAGTGCTCAAATTTTCTGATTGAATTTTTTATTATCCCCTAATTGTACTATTTCAGCTTTAAATTCCTTTACATATTAGGATTATAGGTTGAAGCTATGTAGCATTCTCATTCCCCTTGTACAAAGTTGCATCCTCATTCTCCTTTCTATACTAAAATATGTGTTTTACTTGTTGTATTCTTATTCAATTGATTGAGTTGATATCACCATATATATATATAATAGTATGTGTACTATACATATATATATATATATATATATATATTGTTGAAATCGACATATATATAACACTGTTGTCATATGTCATTGTTACCACATATATATGTTAATAATAATATAGCATACTTTAATGGTTAATATCAGTAGTTGACTCATTTGCGTTATTTAATAATAATAGTTCTTAATTGTAACGGGTGAAGATTAATATTCCATTAAACTCCCACTTATAGTGAGATTTAAATTAAACAAGTTCAATTTAACCACGTAGGAAAATAAATATTATGAATATGCTAATTGATTTTCTATTCATAAGTAAAATTTAATTAACCCGAAAATTTGAGTACGAGAAAATTCTAACGGAAAGAACGGGGCATTACATCCTACCCCTTTTAACATGAATTTTGTCCCTAAATTTGTAATTCCTAATTAAATAACTCGGGGTATTTATCCTTCATTTTATCTTCGAGTTCCAAGGTAGCCTCTTCTCGTTCATGATGCCTCCACAACACTTTTACCAACGTGATTGACTTATTTCTGTGTTGTTGCACTTTGTGATCCAAAATTGCTTCGGGTTTTTATTCATAAGTCAAGTCCGGGTTTAAGATCATTTCTTCTTGGTGGATAACGTGTTTCAGATCGAATACGTATTTCCGGAGCTGAGATACGTGGAAGACGTTATGCACGTTCCCAAAGCTAGGGGATAATGTCAATCGGTATGCTACTGACGCTATCCTTTCAAGGATTTCGTAAAGTCCTACGAAGCGAGGTCTCAACTTATCCTTAACACCGAATCTAACGATTCCTTTAGAAGGAGATACTTTTAAGAAAATTTTATCTCCCACTTCAAATTGCAGCTCGGTCCTGCGGGTGTCAGCATAGGATATTTGTCGGTCCTGAGCTTCCTTGATTCTTCCTTGGATTTGACGAACTATTTCGATCATTTCGCTAACAGAATCAGGACCTACTATTGCTCTCTCACCAACCTCGTCCCAATAGAGTGGGAATCTACACTTCCTACCATATAGGGCCTCATACGGTGCCATCTCTATAGTCGCCCGGTAGCTGTTGTTGTAGGCAAACTCGATGAGTGGTAATATTGCTACCCAACTCCCACCTCTGTCGAGAACCACAGTTCTCAACATATCCTCTAGTGTTTGAATTGTCCTTTCTGACTGTCTGTCAGTCTGTGGGTGGAAGGCGGTACTGAAGTTCAGCCTCGTGCCTAGCTCTTTTTGCAGACTCGTCCAAAATCTAGATGTGAACTTCGAGTCTCGATCTAAGGTGATCGATACTGGTACACCGTGGAGACGTATGATCTCACGGAGGTATAGCTGGGCTAGCTTATCTGAACCATATGTGATCATTATCAGTATGAAGTGGGCACATTTCCTGAGTCTGTCCACAATTATCCAAATGGCGGTATTCCCGCGCTTAGACTTGGGTAATCCGGTCACGAAGTCCATAGCGATGTGCTCCCACTTTCATTCGGGAATCTCTAATGGTTGCAGTTTCCCATAGAGTTATTGGTGTAGTGCCTTCACCTGTTGGCAAGATAAGTATCTTTCTACGAAAGATGTTATGTCCCGTTTCATTCCGTCCCACCAAAATTTCATCTTTAGGTGTAATATCCCACATTAATTTTTAGTTTCATTTATATTATTTTGGCAAGTTTTATTAAATTTTTTTTAAAAATATAGTTTGAAATTGTTTGAAAAATAAATTGATTTATTATATGTTTGAACTAATAGATTTGATTTCGAATGTTTACAGGTTGTCTGACTTAGAGCGGGGATGTGCCCTAGCAAAATATACATTATTTTTATAAAATATTAGAAGATATTTAATATAAATATCTATGATTTTATTAACAAATATCTAAGATTTTTTTTTAGTTGATAAGGATATGATATAATATAATATATATATATATATAGATGTGTGTGTGTGTGTGTAGAAGTATCTCCAACTCTCTTTTCTCTCCCTACACCTCCGACTACTCCTCTCCCCTCACTCTCTTTCATTATTTTTTCTTCTCTTCAAGAACTTCGAGGTAAACTTCTTGAATTATGTTCTTATTTGGTAATTAATGGTGTTTTTATTGTGTGTTTATATGAGTATATATGTATATGATATGGAATACATGGTTATGGTGAGTTGGGTTATGGTTTGTGTTATGGAGGAAGGGCCGCCAGTGGAGGAGAGGCAGAGGTGGCAGCGGGGCTGCTGCCATGGTTCATCGTTGATACGTCGGCGAAATTGAAAATTAGAATGATATGTGTGAATTCCCTATTTTCGGCAGAAACAGGGCAGCATATTGCGAGCTTATTTCTGTCCGTTTTATTTATCCAAAACCTATCGTATTAGATACCATTTTAAAGGTCCTTTCATCTTCTTTCCAACGAGATCTTCAGATTTTAATTCTGACATAGAACGAAGGAGTTATAAGCCTCTGAAGTTAGAGTATCGATGTGTGTATTCTCTATTTCATCTGTGTCTGGCAGCAGGTTGCGGGCTCATTTTAGTACATTTTTGTATACTAAAACCTAATTATCAAATACTATTTTAAAGATCTTTTCGTCTTCTTTCAAACGGTACCTTCGGATTGTAAATTGGAGTTTGGACGAGGGAGTTATGACCTGACGAAGTAAGGGTGTCAATTCTACGCGCTGCAGGTGCTGCGCGATTTGAGTATGATTTTCCGGCTTCAAATTGATGCCGAATCCAAAACATTTCTTTAGGAGTTTTATAGTCCAATCCTTAGAAATTATACTTGAGGTTATGTTTTTGGAAACCGATAAACATAGTGTCCATAATTGATGTCCCAAAACTTGTGGTTTAAGTTCGGAATTTAGTAATTTACATTCTATGTTTTATATTTTGAATTGAGAAATATTGCTTAACTTATTTATTAATATTCTCTAAACTTGTTTTATCTTGCTATATTAATTTCATAATCTTCAATTAGAATGTGTTGTAGTCTCAAGAACTACATATATGTATAAATCAAGTTTTATATATGAGTACTAATTGTATCAGCTTAAGCTATAATAAGTTTATACTTTCAATGTGTAATAAGTTAAGTTTTAAAGTGCTAGGCGACGCAACATCCAAGGCTCGAGGACGGACAACCGACTAAAGTTGAGGATTTCAATTTGAATTGCATCTATCGAGGTGGGGTTTACTCTAACTGTAAGCGTAGTGGTTACATGGTTATAATCATTGTTGTGTTTTGTTTCATTCGTATGAGCTATTTATGTGGCCCACAAGGGGTCGAAAAGAGGTTGATTTACCCAGAAGGGGTCGGCCCACAAGGGGTCCGGTCCATAAGGGACCGAGGCTGTTGGTCCCGAAAGAGCAAGGTTTGGTGTATAGGGGGGGGGGATACACTAAATACAAACTTTTCAGTTTACTTGACAAGTTGTGAGAGAGTTCAAGCTATTCTGTATAAGAAATTGCTCGAAGATGACTAGACAGATCGATATGCAGATCGATAGCAGTTTAGTCCAACCAGATTACTCTCTTAGTGTAAACACTTAGCTAATAATAAGAGTGATCTTATTACTTTCTGAGTGTTGAGTGAGCTGCGGAATAATGGTGGATTAGTGATTGCTCTTGTTTAGAAAACCTTAGTAATAATCCAGAATGTTAAGAAGATTGATTGAGATGCAGATGGATGATAGTGCAGAGAGTTAGAATAATAAACAACTGAGAAAATAAAGACTGCAGGAATGTAAAGCACACAGTTGTTTAACGTGGTTCGGGAAATCCCTATGTCCACGATCTGGTCACAACTAGACCAGATTATCCACTACTAGGATACTCTGCTTCTTTATACTCGTGGAGAACGAGTCACAAGTACCAGTCAAAACTAGACAGATACTTATGTACGAATTAAGGGTCGTGTCCCTTTACAACAGATTACCTCTACGTTACCACTAGAAAACTACTAGCTAGCAGGGTGATCTCCTTTCTCTCGATAAGACAGACTTGAATCGAGATGGTTGGTGTGATGTAGAATCACAAGGTGTTGAAGCTCAATATCTGGATAGCAGATTGCTTGAAAGTATGACAACAGTATAGTTCACGTGTGTTCTCTCTAACAATTCTCCAGATCTCTAACTTTAACTATATAGGCATTGAATATAAAATTCTAGCCGTTGTTGATTGGCGTGAGATAGATAGTATATTGTCAATCAATGGTTTCCATCATATCTTTTCTTGCCATATAGGAAAGGTTGACTCAATATTTGAGTTATGGAAGTGTATTACTTAACGGTCTCTTTCCTTATATGTGTTAATCGAAGATATTCTTTCCAATCCCAGTTGGATGGACTTTGATCTTGACGTGGCAAGAATATATGATGTGTAGGATGATGTCAGCAGGTGAGTTGATGACTCAATCGTTCTGGTTCCTCGCTGTAGGCATCGATCTGGTCACTGTCTGTTACAGCAGATCGATTCCTCTTTGGCGTGAAATCTTGACTTTCATCCTATTCTAAGTTGAGATTGACTTCTATAGGAATTTTCCTTTACATTTCAAGTCATCTCCTAATCTGTTCCATAACAGGATTCACTTTATCTCTAGTGATCTGTTTTTACACGTAGAACAGATTAAGCTATAAAACACCTAAGTGTGTTTCGAAAGATCATCATCAAAACTAAATATTTTTAGGGTTCCCAACAGAGGCTAGTCTCATTTAAACAGCTAAGCTAAAGAGGTTCATTACGTTATGTTGCATTACACAATTGGTTATAACTTCTTGCAGCGTATTCCCCATTTAGTGTGTTTGCATACTCACACCCTATTTAATGTTGTGTTTGCAGGTTAAGAGTCGATGATGGAGTCAGACGGGAATGTGCTCCATACTCTCCCAGTTCCAATATGTTGGATTACATAAAACTTATGTTATTATGATATATGTGTGTGATAATACGATATAACCTAGTTTTTCTCAAATGTTTTAAAATCATATTTTCCATATGATAACTATGTTTGGTTGAAACACACTTAAGCAAAATTTTAAACTGATGTTGATATATTGATGGGTATGTTTATATAATTGTTTGATGAGGGTTGTGTCTCAATTTTGGTATCGTTGTCTGCTGCTATTTGTTGATATTTCAGGTTGGCATATATGTATTTATAGGGGATATGCCGTCCGTTTGTAAAATTTTATTATACACTCCACTGCTTATCTTAAAATACAATTCATAATATGATTTATAATATTAAATGATTAAAGAAAAGTAAAATTTTTCGTAATGTCCTTGTTTAAAGAATAGGGGCGTTACATTAGGTCTTGGTACATCTTTGTACTTCCAGGGTGGGTGGTGTAAGGAGTATCATGTGCTTCACTCATTATCATCTCCTTAATCTCTTGACTTCGTGGAACACATAGCCTTCCCTTGAAGGTTATGGCGTTGTCGGCTTCCTCTCGATAGCTTGTAGTGTCGTTCTTTCTCACTTTGAGCCTTATCTTCTGCAGGTTCTTATCTGTCCTTTGCGCCTCCAGTATTCTGCTCCATAAGTCGGGTTCGACTATTAGAGTGACAAGAATTTTTGTTATAGTTTATGAGGGTGGTAAAACTTCTAGGTTCATCTTACTGAATTCTCTTATGAGTTTCTCCTCCCGGGTAAGGAGGTAGGCAAGCTTTGAAGATGTTTTACGACTTAGGGCGTCGGCTACTACGTTAGCCTTGCCAGGGTGGTATTTTATACCACAGTCGTAATCCTTTACCAGTTCTAACCATCTTCTCTGCCTCATGTTGAGGTCTTTCTATTCGAATAAATACTTTAGGCTTTTGTGGTCGGTGAAGATCTCGCATATAACTCCATAGAGGTGGTGCCTCCATATTTTCAAGGTGTGCACTACAACGGCTAACTCTAGGTCGTGGGTAGGGTTGTTAAGCTCATGTGTCCTGAGTTGTCGAGATGCGTAAGCTATCACCTTCCATTCTTGTATCAACACGCAGCCCAATCCGATCTTAGATGCGTTGGTTTAAACAACATATTCCTTATGAGGTTCTGGGACTGCAAGTACAGGAGCGGTGGTCAGTTTCTCCTTTAGCAGTTGAAAACTGGCCTCGCATTCTGGCGGCCACTTGAACTTAATTCCCTTCTAGAGTAGTTGAGTCATCGGTCTGGCTATTTTGGAAAATCCTTCGATAAAACTCCGATAGTACCCAGCCAACCCTAAGAAAATTTATATTTCGTTAGGAGTTGTTGGTGCTTTCCATCCTTGTACTGCTTCTACCTTGGCGGGGTCTACTTTAATCCCTTCAGACGACACAATGTGTCCTAGAAAAGCTACTTCGTTGAGCCAAAACTCACATTTACTGAATTTGGCATAGAGTTTCTCGTTTCTAAGGGTTTCCAAGATGATTCTCAGATGATTCTCATGTTCTTCTCCACTATTAGAGTAGATCAGAACGTCATCTATAAATACCAGGACAAATTTATCAAGGTATGGGTGGAAGATGCGGTTCATCAGGTCCATGACACGACGGGTGCATTAGTCAATCCAAATGCCATCACTACAAACTCGTAGTGGCCATATCGGGTTCGAAATGCCGTTTTAGGAACATCTTCTATTCAGATCTTTAACTGGTGGTAGCCTGATCTCAGATCAATCGAACAAGTCATCTATTCGCGGTAACGAATACCGATTCTTTAGGGTCATCTTGTTCAGGCCTTGATAGTCTATGCATATTCTTAGGGTGTCATCTTTCTTCTTTACAAAGAGTACAGGGGTTCCCCAAGGCGACACACTAGGTCTGATGAAGCCTAAATCTAGGAGTTCTTGGAGTTGAATCTTGAACTCTTCTAACTCCTTCGGGGCCATTCTATAGGGTGCTTTGGATATTGGTGTTGATCAGGCTCTAGATCGATTGTGAATTCCAGTTGTCGGTTTGGTGGTAGGCCTGACAGTTCTTCAGGAAATACATCTGGGTACTCCTGAACAATGGCAACGTCTTCGATTCTCCGTTCTTCCTTAATTTCTCCATTCAAGGAGAGTAGGTATGCTAAGCAACCTTTCTTTACTAACTTCTCAGCTTGTAAAGCTGAGATAATTGACTTCTTTCGAGCCATGGTTATCCCGTGGAAACTCGTGGGTTCTTTTCCAGGGGGTCGAAATGATTTGCCTCTCATTGCAAAGGATTGTGGCGTAGTTTTCGGCTATCCAATCCATTCCTAGGATTATGTCCACGTCATTCATCGGAAGAACACTAAGATTTTTCGCTAGCACCTTAATTGATCCTATGTTCAGGCTCAGAGTCGAGCAAGCATGAGTGATAGTAGTGATTCCTCCTAAAGGTGAAGAAACATTCATAGATGCCTCTATAAGTTCTGAATCCAACTCTAGGTTCTCTACGCATGATTTAGCAATGAAGGAATGAGAAGCTCCCGTATCAAATAAAATTATCACTGGGGTATCTAAGAGTGTTCCCATACCTGTCAGATTTCCCTGACTCCCCTCAGGCTGCTTCTGCTTCATTGCATAAGCTCGTGCCTGTTGTGGTTTCTTCTGTGACGGGTACTGAGGGTACCAGGGTGGAGGTGGTGGTAACTACTACTACTGTTGCTGAGCCTGAGGCTGAGCCTGCATGGCTTGAATATACTGCCTCGGGTTCGACTGGTTCGATCTAGAGCTTGTTCCATGCTGTCTTGTGGGGCAATCTCTAGCAAAGTGTCCCTTCTGTCCGCAGACAAAACAACCATCATTGCCGGCTCGACACTCTTCAATGTGCATTTTCGGCAAGTGAGATATTTATGTGGATACCTCTCAGTCTGAGCCGTCGAGTTCGGCTTGCTGAAGTTGTGGGAACGATCTCGTCCATCCCATGGCTTCTTCTGAGTTGTATTGACTCGGTTGTCCTCCCATTTACGCTTTCCCTTGTGATTATGGGATTGCGCTGGAGAAAATACTGGTGGTGGGGTAGGTGCTCGTCGTTCCCCAGGCATAGCTACTTCGATGTCGAGAGCACGACTGAGAGACTCCGGGTATGATAGGCCCCCATGACTAGCCAGCGTCATCCTAATTTCGTGCCTCAGACCGGCACAAAAATTATCCACCATTTTCTCATTGGTATCTACCTGTTCAGGAGCGTATCGGGACATGTCACAGAAGGTTCGGTCATACTCTGTCACCGACATCTTTCCCTGCTTCAGATTATAGAACTCCATCTCTTTCTTCTTGAAATAACTCTTAGGAATATACTTCTCATATATTCCTGCCTTGAATTCTTCTCAGGTTAAGTTTTCCAGTTGTCCTTGAGTCATTGTTTTCCTTCGTGCCTCCCACCAAAAATCAGCAGACCTGGTCAGTTGGAAAAAAATGCACGTCATGCGTTCTTGGTAAGTACATCGCAGAAAGTTGAAGATGCGCTCTAAAGCACGCACCCAAACTTCGGCTTCTGCCGGATCGCCCAATCCGTTGAAGATGGGTGGGTTTTGTCGGAGGAATAGCTCATCGATCCTCCTTCCAGGTGGTGGGAGGGGTGGGGTTACCTCTCTTTCTGCTTCATGTCTGGCTTCCTCATTCCTCAGGTTCTGTCCCCTACCCCTACCCCTCGGGCATCCTCTTGGCGATATTCTATTTACATAGGGGTATTTATTTTAGTAGGGAAGTACTTGGGTTGTATTTACCAAAGTGAGATGCATAGCTTATTTATGCACATATATGTAAAATCTTACTTATTATTTTTATTCTATAAAGGCGCATATAACATATCATACATATAGAAATAGACCTTTAGAGTCTTCAAAATATCATTCACAGTTGCCTCAATGAGGTCTAATACAATAACAGTTCAATAATGTACTATCTAAGTACATGGTATGATGTTCATCTCTTCAGAATGGCATCACAAAAGGTACTAAGTCACGAAACACTAGCTACTGTGTTTTCGTACTGTCATAATGTCAAAAAGAGATGTCAAGAGTACGGAATGGTCCCTACTAGATCATCGTATCCGCATACAAAAGTCTAACATCAGTACAACCTATCTACGTGGTCTATTACTGATGGGTACATCATAAGAAACTGACAAAGCTACTCCTGAGTCACGGAGCTAAGATACTCCTCGTCTGATGGTGCATCCTGCTCCTCCTCTGGCTCACCCCACGCCTCCTCCTCATGGTCGCTCTCTAGGGCCTCCTCGGGCTCTGCCTCTAGGTACTCCTCCGGATCCTCCTCTAGATCCTCCTCTAAGTCATCCTCTGGAGCCTCTTCGGGCTCCTCCTCTGGATCCTCATCTCCGAATCTCAAGGGCTCCCTCAACTCCTCAATAAGCCTCCTGATCTTGGCATCAAGTGCCTCAAAGTAAGGGGATAACTCCCTCTTCCGAGAGGGACCCTCGTCATGTGGAGTAAATGTGGGTCCCAATCTCGCGAAGTCTCGGGATAGAGAGAGGTGGGGGTGGTCGTCCTCTGGAGCAGTCACCATCGGGGCCTTACCCCTACTATCATCCTCTGCTGGCTGGGTCCTCACGAGTTGGAACTGCGTAGAACCCGAATCAAAATCCGTAGCTAGGGGTCGGTGGGGCATAGCCGGTCGCCGAATCCCAATGGCGCTCAGTGCTCTCCCGGTGGGTGAGAAGGTCCTGCCTCTGCGTTGTGACGTCCGGGGATCACAGGGGTTGGCTCCAAGTAAAGGAGACTGTAGGTCAGAGCAAGGGGAATGACCCCGACAGGAAGATACGTCTGTAGTAGTGGGGCCCACATCGGTGGCATCTCACCCACTGGGACTAAGTCCACAGGTCGGATATACGGCCCCTCTGGTGGACAGCCATAAGTGTCGAAGTAGTAGTGAATGGTGCCCACAAATCTCGGGAGGTCAGCTCCCCTGTCAAAGCTCCGGCCAATAGGTCGGATGTAGTCTCCTGCAACCATACGGGCCCATCTCTGCCAGCTGGTAGGCAGTAGTGTAATCAATCGCATAATCCCATCCATACCTGTGGCTCCATGAGGCCTCGCTGCCGCCCACAATCTCCTATAATGTGATAGGAACTCTCCTAGAACATCTTCTAAGCATGGTGCGTATGTCTGGTACTCGAAAAGGATCGAAGCGGGGGTAGCTCGTGGGCTCAAGCGTCTTCGGTGAGTACGAATCATCCTTGCCATCTATATAAAAAAATATGCGTAATTAGACTTTGAGATGTTCTAGTCTAAATTTTGTTGTATAAGTTATTTTGGCCCGGTTGAAGCCAACTAGTTTTCTTTGGGTTTGATTGTTATTTGAGGGAATGCCCTTAGGGCACAATCCTCTTCTAGAGTTAGGATTTTCTTCGTTTAAGACTTATCATTCTCATATGCTTAAATTTTTGTTAACCGCTTCACGGTTTGTTCTTAAGTTTGGATTCTGCGGTAGATCAATAGTTCTCGAATCTCGCCGCTATTTGTTATGTAAAATAAGATATTGGTTTCTTTTTCTCCATAGGAAAGTTCGAGAGAACTCGTTCTATGTTGTAATCTATGTTATTGTTTAAGGAATCATGCTTGTTGTTAATTTCTTAGTTGCAGGGGAGGATTCTAAGTTCTTAAAAATCTGAACTTAGGTTGAGAGAATCGTTTCCTATCTTTCAAGACTTGGAAACCTTTCTTAGGAGGTGTTTACTTCCTTCTATGGAGTAGGATACGCCGGGGTGCTAGACTTTTGTCGACTCACTCAATTAGTCTAGTGAAACAATACTAGACTAAACTCGAAGGAAGACTCTTGAGTTCAGAGCACGAATGCTCTGATACCACTCTGTCACGACCGCACTCTACTAAGGATAGTAGAATCCGGGAAAAACCATGACTAAGGGAGGGATTTAAGAAACGGGAATAGAATGAGGACATAGAATCAAGATGAATTGGACAACATTTGCATAACTTAGATTAGTAGTTCATCGTACGAGATCGACATAGGAATGACTTGAGTCATAGCAGCGGAAAATTATTCGGATCAATGAAAGTTCTACATGTATGAGGAATTGTAGAACCCCCAAGAGTCAACTGCTAAGAGACCGACCAAAGCTTGGCATAGCACCCCCTCCTTCATTGTTTCTTAACCTGCACGTTTAGAAATACATGCAGGGCTGAGTACAAAAGTACTCAGTAGACACGTGCCGAAATCACACTCATACAATTATAACTATCAAGCCATCTTAAGTGAAACATAGGGATGTTTGTCTCTAAAGCACCTATGTTCACCAAAACATTTCTCGTTAAAATCCTATGTTCGACTGCAGTCTAAGTTCTTTTGTAATCAACCATATCTGAAGTTCTATGTGTCGGGAGGTGGCCGCCTCACACGGACACTGGACCGGCCAACCCCCTAAGATGACTCACGGTCCGTTGTGTATACTAGTCCGAGTAAATATCTAATCTACTGGGACCCGAATTCGATTATAATTAAATAGATAGGCATAATACAAAAATAAAAACATTTATGGCAAGACAGTAGTTGAAAACAACTAATTTCATTTTAAAGTCATGCACACATATTTTATAGAGTAAGAAAGCCTACTTGGTTAGTTTCGATTGGTATTGGCTTCGATCTTGGAGTGCGGATCCGACCACTCGTCGAAACCTTTAAACAAAACTCAAGTGAGATACATTTTTTCTAGTGCATCTAATAGTTTCTAAGTGTAAGAAATATTATTATCCTTTATTATTTGGAGAATTATTCTCGAATCTTTACTCGACTATTATTTGAGTATCGACTTTCTTGTCTAGAGACGTTGATTTCTCAAATCAACTATGTTTTCTAAAATTCTAATTTCATTTATTACATCCAAGTAATAATTATTGAGTAATAATAAATAAATTTCTACTAGACTATTTTGATCCTTAATTCAAAATATTTATATAAATTCATATAGGTTGGAATAATCTAATTAATATATATCTCAAGTATGATTTATAATTAAAACAATTATTAAGATTAAATTCTAGCTAATTAATTATAATTAATTCACCAAATTAAATAAATACTCTTTTTCTTGCACTTAATCCAATAAATAAATTCTTGATCTAATAGAATCATTAATTAGCTCACTAGATAATTCCATTAGCCCAATTCTTAATAACTCTCGGCCCAACATATAAAAATAATTAGCCCATCCTTAATTTATTTAAGTTAGCCCATTAGAAATTAATTAAAAGCCCAACAACTATAATTTTTCGGCCTATGTTGCTAAATGATTCTTGGACCATTATCATTAATGACTCAGCCCAGTTATTAAATCAGACCCGGCCCATAACTTTCTTTTTTATTTTTTTTATTTCGGCCCAACCCTTATGTCTGACCCGGTCCATAACCCTGGTCCAGTCTCTAGACCCTTCCAATTTTAAGACCTAGACTAACTCACTCTACCTTATTTCTTCCCAACCACTCTGCCGTTCTCCACCTCTCTCTTCCACTCGGCTCTCTCTCATCGTCGCCGCTCACCATGTCGTCGGCGTTCAACTCCTTCTCAATCATGTAGCCTCCCTTCCCTCGTGTTCTCTTTCTTTCCCTCTCGGCTCTCCCCGATCGCGCAACCCCTCCCCTTTCCTCATCCTCTGCATCTCGGCGCCGTTCGATCTCCACGGCGCGTCACCACCACATCGCCGTCGCTCTTCACCATGCCACCATCTCTGTGCCTCCCTTTTCTCCGCGAGAGGCAGCTAGTTAGGAACTGTAGCCGGGCTATCGCAGAGCAGTCGCGAAGAAGCCCTCGCCGCCGCTGCTTGCTCGCCTGAGACCTCTCTCCGGCGATCTCTCCCTCGGTTGGACCCGGCAAAGGTCTTTCCTCTTCCTCAGAGTTCCTCACCGCCGCGCCTCGCTAGTGCTCTTGAGGTAAACCTCTTATCCCTTGCTATTTTTATTTTTATTTCAAGATTTTATCTTCATTGCTTGTTGCATGTCTATTCTGGAGTCTAAGTCTCCATATAGTTATAGTTTATTTATTGTGTATGATTGGAGATTTCCAGTTCCTCTTCGAATTTCTTGAACTAATTGAACCTTGCGAGAGTTCTAAATTTTTAGATTGATTTTGGGGCTGTTCGGGATTGGTTCGGGATCATTTGGGGTGATGCAGAACAGGTTCGGGGCTGTCCGAGATCATTCGAAGCTGTTCGGGTCCGTTCGGGACCATTCGGGACTAGTTTGGGGCTGATTGGGATCGTCCGGAGCTTGTTCGAGATTGTTCGGAGCTGTCCGGAGCTGTTTCGGAGTGATTCAGAGCTCACGGATGGAGCAGTCTGTCGGGACAACAACCATGCCTAGATAAGTTCTTGTTCTTTCTTTTTTTTTAGTTGATATGTTGGGAACCCCACAGATAATTTAAGTTTTGATGATGTTCTCTCGAAAACACACTTGATATTATTCATGTTCTGTATTATTTCTATTTTGTCTATTTGTAACAGATGAAAGCTGAAGCAAGTCTAAGCTACAGAAAGCTGAAGCAAGTCTAAGTACCAGAAAGTTGGAGCAAGACAATTTTAACAGAAAGTTGAACCAGAAAGCTTCAAACAGAAAGATGAAAGATGTCTCAGACAGAAAGCTGGAGCAAGACAACTTTAACAGAAAGTTGAACCGGCTGAAGCAGTAAGTCTTAGACAGAAAGTTGAACCAGCAAGTCTCGAACAGAAAGTTGGAGCAAACCGACTTTAACAGAAAGCTGTTCAACCAGAAAGTACTCAACCAGTGTTCAACCAGAAAGGCATTAAAACCAGAAAGGGCGTAACCAGAAGGTTCCAACCAAAACAGAAAGAGTTGAACCAAACCTGTCAATGATGGTAACTGTTGGTCCCGAAAGAGCTAGATTGGTGTATGGGGGGGGGGGGGAATACACCAATTCAAAACTTTTTAGGTTTTCTTGTTCAATATTTTAGTATAAAGCTTTAGCTCTCTTAATAACTTAAGATAGCTAGAAGTTGTAAGATAAATCTTCTTATTAGGAAGATTAAGTCTCACTCAAATAATACCTTATATGTGAGTAACAATAATCAAGAGACACAAACACAGATTTAAACTTGATTAAGGTTGTGTGCGGAAGTTGGTGGTTAATGCTCTTTTTAAGATGAAAAAGTTTTCTTTCTTGAAGTAGTTAAGAACCCAGATTTATATGTATGAGTATGAAGAAGATGATGGAAAAGTAAAACAGAAAGTAAAGAACACAAGAGTTAACGTGGTTCGGGATAAACTTCCCTACGTCCACGACTCGATCAAAACTAGATCGAAATCAACTAAAGTCTCCTTTTTTTTTTACTCGTTGAGTACGAGCCACCAGCTTTATCAAAACTAGATAAATACTTGTGATTACACTTCTTCTTCCTAAGATTGAAAACTACAATCTAGGAATATAACTGGATCAAGAACTAGATCCTAACTTTGGGTTTTGAAACAAACAAATTTCCAGAAAATAATAACTTCAAGAACTGTAAACACTCAAGAGAATTCTTGATTTAGGAGTGCTTTGAACTTTGAAAGCTTGAAGTAATTTGAGTAGAGTGATGGCAGTTTTTCGCTTGAATTCACGTACCTCTTTCTGGAGATGAAGGTGGAATTTATAGCCTCTTTGAAGAAACTATCCGTTGTAGAAGAAGAAGTCCTTCTTCATTGCATTAATGATTGCATTAAATGCATGGCAGTGTTATTGAAACACGCGCTGTCAATATGAGAGTGGTTACCACCTTTCATGAGGTTTCCCAATGTATAGCCATACTGGGAATGATTCACCGTACTGAGATATTGATATTCTTGTACTTCATTCCTTAACGCATGCTGTTGATGTGACAATACAAGGAGTGGTTGACTTGTGACAAATTTAGGTATGTCGGCAGTCCACCGTAGTTACCGTGAGGAGCAGCTTGATTTTAATGTCATAGCAGCTCGCTGACTTTTGTGTTGAGGCTTCATATCATTCTTCTTTAACTTGAAGCAACCAGATCGTTTTTAGAATCATACTATCTGCTATATGAATGTTGAGATGATAAGATCGTTTTTGCATACAAACGATCTGTTGCAGAATATACTAGTTGGTTGTACTTCTTATGAACGCGCTGCATCATCCTCTAGAAGTGTCTTGAGAACGATCTTGTTGAGAAATTGTAGCAGCGGGCTGTTCCTTCTTTCACAACGAGCTGCTAAATGACTCTAGGTTGAGCTCCTATCAAGTAGTTTATTCTAAAGTAAATCAGATCGTTAAAGGTGTTTTGAAACTTCAAAACATCTTTTACATTTGTGATCTGATAAAACATAATCTAGAAATGACACTAAAGCAAGCAAGATGGAATGACAGCTCGCTGCAATTACGAGAAGCAGATCGTTAATTACCTGGAAAACGATCTGCTCTCTGTTTAACGAGCTGACTTACATGAGGGAATAAACACTTGCAATAATAACTATCATTGTGTCCAGGATATCTAATACAAGAATAAGACAGATCGTTATTTACTTTTAACAAAACGATCTGCTTCTTTTATACTTAAGATAATCCTTAATAGATGACAATGACTATTAGGTTTCTAAAAACAACAAAGTGTAGTTTCGAGTTGCATCATCAAAACCAATATAAATTTCTGGGGTTCCCAACAGTAACAGATCAATAGAGCTATCAAAACCACCACCCTTCCATCATATCTCTTACCACGTCTATATTAAAGCTCATCCATCGAGAATTGGAAAGAGAATCACTGATTGACACGAAGAAGGAAAGTAATCACAGTTAATCTGCTTTCCATTCATAGAAGACTCAGTCAACGACCCTACAAGGAAAGAAGATATATGATTGATTGGCAATCCACAGATCAAATCACGCCAATCAACAAACGGCTAGAATTTCAAAATTCAAAGCCTATATATGTTTGGAGTTTAAAGTCTGAATAGAACATACGCGCTATATTGATAGAAATATTCTCAAG